>JZLH01S0622579.1:28991-39615 GCA_001188425.1 Eucidaris tribuloides | reverse complement strand
TTTCGTAGTTTGATATCGTGTTTTATTTATGTCGGATTCAAATTACCACTGTTGCAACTGGTCTGTTTATGTTTTCATGCACAAGTTCATCTTGAATACAATGTACAATTTTGCTTGAGTACAAAGTAACCAAAATCACATTTTGAATGTTGCCAATGTAAGGATAAATTAATGATCTTTAAGACATAATTGAAGGGTGTAGAATAGAAGTACTGAAGTCACATAATACTACTTTTGAGAAACAAAGACTCAAAGTTTTCAAATTTGTCTACAAACCACAATTGTTTATTTTGTATATCCAAACTTGGTAAAGTTAATTGACACAATAAATGACGACTATAGGACAAAAACAAACATTGTCACTTTTGTTGATTTCCAATAATCAAAAATCAATATTGTGGACTTCAGTACTTTTTTTTTAATCATGGATTTCAGTATTTCGTTTTTCAAGAATCATGGAATTCAGTACTTCTTTTCCGAAAATCATGGACTTCAGTACTTTTTCTATGGAAAATGACATGACAAGAGACAAAAATGAGTTAAAATGTTGTAGTAAACTGTTTCATTGCCCAAATAACCGCCATCCCACTACTTTCCCGCCCACCTGCCACCCACTTTTGTGATCCAACTAACCACTCTACCATCTCTGCATATCCACCACCACTGTTAATATACCAAGCCGCACCTGGCATAAATCAATATGCTTGATTCTAGATTTGTACTGACATTTCAAATCATTGTAACCATAACCATGCCGTCATCACCACCACTACCTTCCACCACCCACATGCCAAAACCAACCCAGCGTACCCTCCCACCCAGCGCATTCTCCCACCCAGTGCATCCTCCCACCCAGTGCACCCTCCCACCCAGCGCACCCTCCCACCTAGCACATCCTCCCACCTACCACACTATTTTTTTTTCATTTGTGTGCAGCGGTTCGGGTGCTTCTGGACCTCAGTACTTCTACAACAATGGTGGACCTCAATACTTCTTCTATAACAATGATGGACTTCAGTACTTCTTTCGTGAAAAATCCCCATTGTTATGATTAAGGTATCATGTTTAGGGTAGTTGGAATTAATTGTTTTGGAAGCTGATACTTGGATATGTTTTTACATGGTATGGAAATAAATTTAATACAGCAAACTCATTTTTGTCAAAATGTGACTTATTAAGTACTTCTTATTCTACACTCTTCAATTGATATATCTTTAATTAAGTAAAACATATAAGGCTAATTTAATGTGTTGATCAATCTATTTCAATATTTCCATGAGCGAGGATGATCTGGAGTATAAAATCCGTGATAAACAGGAATATGGCTTTGCCTCCAATGTTTTACTCTGTTCATGGTTAATACGCTTTGGTACTACCGATTCGGGAGACGGATTTTTTTCTTCTGTTTCATTCACAAACAAACACTTGACTCTGTTCTGAATGCGGCGTGAAGGATAAATAGATAATCTTTATTTGAAATATGATGTTAAAAAAAAATCTCAGTTCGTTTAACGGCTCAGAATGAAAAGATGCCCGTCTCAATAAAACTAGTAGGAAGTCTTTCTTGCGAGGACGTAACAAGCATGTATTGTAAAAGGTCAGACAAACCTTTCTGCGCGGATTGAAAAGGAAACCAATTGATGCTCGGCAGCGTCTACTTTTTTTATACTTGGAATATTTATCAGTGATTACAGGCTATATCGAAAATATAATGACTTCTCATATTGTCCTCTGAAAATCACTCTGTCATTTCGGTTACTATACTTTAGCAAAAAAATATCGTTACTTGAAGGACAAAAACGTTTTCAGCGATTTATTTTTATTTGCAAAGAAAATGAAAAGTAATGCACTTAAATCAATAATAGGTATGGATTTACCTTTTATGCTGGGGATGTGAAACAGTGACAACAGTTTGAATCGTCCTTTCGTATTTTGTCTACTTTTTTATTGAAAGGGTTGCTTTTAAAAATATGAGAACGTTGATATTATTAATTGTGGACTTCCTTATGATTGCTGATATTAAAAGCCGCAATGATATATTCTTTGAATAGTAGCGGTAGTATAAGTAATGGATGTAGTAGTAGTAGTAGTAGTAGTAGTAGTAGTAGTAGTAGTAGTAGTAGTAGTAGTAGTAGTAGTAGTAGCAGTAGTAGTAGTGGTATCTATTTATTCATTATTTTACTTTTTTTAAAAAGTACAGGGTAGGCATATTTCATAATTTAAAATCGCATAGCTGGCAACCCTGTAATGTATATAATGACATCGTAACAAAACAAAGATTAATATGCAATGATAAACTTAATACAAAATTAACAAAATAGTAGGAGGAGAGTAGTATGAGTAGCATAGTAGCGTAGTAGTAGTAGTAGTATAGTAGTAGAGTAGTAGTAGTATGTAGTATGTAAGTATAGTATCATGAATTAGATTAATTTGTCGTTGCTTTTATGTTTTTTTGTTAGGGCCGTACACTCTTGTTTCAGCAACCTGCGTTTTATGTAATAGAAGCCTATGTATCCATAAGCATTACTCTCAATTTGACTACTTTGAATGTCTATTCCAGTTTGTTGGATCTTCTTCTTCTTTTCTTCTTTCTTCTTCTTCTTGCTTCTTCTTCTAGTCTTTTCTTCTCTTTCTGTCTTCTCTTTTCTTCTTCTCACCCTCATCCGTCTTCTTCCTCCGTTTTCTTCTTCTTTCCCTATCACCCTCTTTAACAAAAGCTTCCATGTATGACCTACGATCTCTTGATAATTGTTGAACACATACAAACACGCATGCGCAATTGTGCCACTACCAATGATATAAAAGCAACCATTCAGGGTACAGATATATATCAGTTGCCAAGTAATTTCTCTGACCAGAACGACAAATTAAATTCAGAATCTCATAGGTACCTGGTCGACAGTACAACGATTGGGAATTGACATAAATGCGAAAGGGTAAGTGATTCTTTTTTTTTTAATCTGGTCTATTTTTTCGAAATCTTTCATGTTGCAGTTGATTTTTGTCACAATTGTGCAATTTTAACACATTGACATGATCAGGAGGAATTTAAAAAAATGTCTTTAGCATCAAACTGGTTAAAAGATATACCAAATATACACAAACTGGAGTGGATCTCCTGGCTAGAAGAAATTGTCTTGAGTCTGTTTACTTAAGGAGAATCAAGCATGAGCAGGCCAGCAGTATTATTCTCTCGAGGCTCGAGAGTTTTAAACAGATTTGTCTATTACAAGGCATTCTGATGGAAATTCTGTTAAAATGAGTCAACTTTTGACTACAGTAGAATCCTTGCATAGTTCACTTGATTGTGGAATAGTTTTACCCCAAGTTGAGGACTTACCCCAATCATGTCATTTACTTTGAAAAACTAGGCATTGATCGTCTTTGAATACCTCTGGCTAAAAAGATTAATCACAGTAGTTACGTCCCTTCGGTCCATAGTATAGGCTCTAATTCCCGTAATTCTGTGATTAGAGCAATACCTAAAATAATTTGGGAAGTATATAGGAGGTTAATGGATTCACAATATGAGAATACTCTATAGTTTGATTATTGAATTACGATTGTCATATTCTACATCATTTGCTCTTGATCTGTTTTCATTAACGTTACTAGGGTTTCTCAATATTCATATGAAATGGGCTTTGATGTGATCTTGTAGCTTTTGCATAAATCTCGAATTTCAACTTCAAAAGAAGGAACCCTTGTAATTAAATAAAACTAATGCTAATCTAGTTTGTTACGATGTAAAGGCCCTCCTGTTCCATCATCCGTTAGGATAAATAACAGCGAATATCATCTAATAGTTTTCCTTGCAATGTAATTTTCCTGTTTAATAAAAGTTTTTGTTTTATATTCAATTCTATTTTTACGTTTATGGAATATTTATACTAATGTCAGAATATGCTTTTCCGAAGCACAATTCTTTATTCAGTTCTCTCTTTTTTACTTGAATCCACTTTTCCGCAAGATATTATTACAGGTTTTTGCTAATCAAATTGTAGATTAGATAATTCACACTTCATGCAAATGGAAGATCATAGTTTTTGTAGGCGATACAAGCTTTAAATAAAAGTTAGATGTCCATCTAGGTTGGGTAAGAGATCCCTTTTACTGTTCTTTTTTCTCTATCTAAAAAGAAGTAGTAGATAATTGACAATCATTGTGATTACCACTGTAAAATTAGATTGAATTTGTATATTTTCGTGAAATGTATTAAAATGACGGTGCCACATTGCGTGATTGGTGATGAATAACAGATCAGTCAAAACAAATTATGAAAAGTGGGTTGATGTACGTTTAGAACTGAGCTGTTCTGTTTTGTTCAAAAAAAACATACATATTAGAGCGAAATGTATTTAACACTGGGTGCTTTATTTCTCAATTTACAATTTTAGACTGTGAAATCGTTGCAGTGTCAGATACATCAATATGACGGAAATAGTTATGGCTTTTCTAATAGTTTTGGAAAAAAAATGATTTAACATTTAAGATTGTGTGGGTTTGTCTCATGAGGATAAGTTTGGATTTTTCAGGGTTTGGAAATGTACCCAAACGGCTTCCCTCATTCTATGAATATATCAATTTTCCTTATAGAATTTCAATATTTTTCAATTAAATTTGTTAAAATGAGGGCATCAGATTGTGAGCTAGGTGATAAAAAGTAACAGTGCTAAAAAGAAATGAAATGAAAATAATGAAAGAAGGTTCATCATGTTAATGAACTCGGCCCTCCAGTTGTTTTGTTGTGATGCTTAAAGGTTAGTGACATAATTGGGAACTCTTGAAAATGCCTCAAGAACCAAATGAGTTGAAATATACCAACTATACACCAGCTAGAGTGGATCTCACAGCTGGAAGGATTTGTGTCTAATTTGTTTACTTAAGGAGAATCAAGCATGAACATATTGGTATTTTAATTTCAGCGGGGCACGATAAGAATAGGACCCATAGACAGCCACAAAGCAGGTTCGCCTGCCACAAGGGGTATTGGCATTCGTAATTTTAGAATGAGTCTGAGTCAACATTTGACTAAAGGATTTTCACAGGAGATTCCTTGCATACTTTACGTGATTCTAGAGTAGTTTCAGCCCAAGTTGAGGACTACCCCCACTCATGTCATTTACCTTTACGTACCGAGGATTATTTTGGTGAAAACATTACAATTTTAGGGCAGTGGCATGATTGGGATACGTCAAAAATGCATCAAGAACTAAATGATTTGAAGCATGTAGCAACATGTGCACTGGCTAGAGTGTATATTCAGACTGGATGGATTTGTTTTGAAGTTGTTTACTTGATGAGAAACGGGCATCCATTTAACAGTAATGAAATAATCACCGATTCTGATAGAAATTGATCTCATAGAAAGCTACCCACCTTATTTCATCGTCACAGCATTTCCTGATAATAAGGTCGTGATCACATTACATATATGTGGGTTCGTACCTAGGTAGTGAAGTGGTGTCGATCCACATTTTGTTCGCGTTCACATTACCGCTGCTAATCCACATCGAAATGTAGTTTAAGGGGGGGGGGGGGGGGGGTGACTGTAAAGTAGCTAGAACCTCACTTACCGATGTTAGAATCGACCGCGGAAAGTGAAGCGCGTTACACGCGAAAACAAATTGAAGTCGGGTCAAGTCCAAGATGACGACACTTGTATTGTGCCGCTGTGTCGGCATTTGCACACCCTGCGATTTCGTAAAATGCACCCATCGCATTTCGCCGATATTCGTGCAAAAATTTAGAATTGCGACAAATGTATGACAATAAATCTGATTTCTTTCATTGCTATCTATTCAAAGGGGCCAAATGCCTTCTCCGCATTACTGTTCCGTGAGTTGTTACAGACATGCCGGCCGAGGGGATGAGTGGAGCAGCGTTAGGTTATCTTCCGTGTATATGTGGAGTCGATCCAGATCGAATCCACTTATTGCGTTCACATAACAAAATTTAACCCACCTCCTAGGGTCGAAACTACCTCAATGAGGTAGTTTCGATCCACATCGTGGATGTGGAGTCGATGTAGGGTCGAAACCACTTGTTTTGTGTTCACATCAGAGGGGGAAGTGGTTTCGACCTAGGGTCGACTCCACGTCCCTACGTCAAATGTGCCTAGTGTGACAACAAAGAGGACATGCATGACAGGAAACACCTTAAAGGTAAATGACATGATTGGGGTAGTCCTCACCTTGGGGTAAAAACTATTCTAGAATCAAGTAAAGTATGCAGGGATTCTACTGTGAAAATTTTAAATTCAAAAGTTGACTCATTAAAAAAACATGTCCATCGGTATGCGTTGTAACAGACACATTTGTAGCCTTCTATGGGGATCAAATCTATCGTGCCCCGATGAAATTAAACTACTGGCCTGTTCATACTTAATTCTCCCTAAGTAAACAAACTCAAGACAAATCCTTCAAGCCAGGAGATCCACTCCAGCTGGTGTACATTTGGTTTATCTTTCAACCAGTTTGGTTCAACGGGCATCATGTCACTGAGCTTTAAAGAGTATACTTGAGATTGGGAGCTGCGCTGGATCTAGATTGAGGACCACTTCCAATCTTGAAGGAGCCAGCAACTAACAGGCATGAGTTAAGAAAAATTTTGTGTTCTTGCTAACCAATCAGATCGCACGTACACTGGTCTGGAGCTGACCATGCGTGACCGATGCATGTCGCCTGACGTGCGTTAGTTGTGCCGTGGTAATGTATGTACTGTTTGAATTGATAAGCTCCACCCCCTATAGCTGTTTCTGCAAGTTTTATACCGGAATAAAATTTGCAAAGACGTAAAATAAACACAAATTAACTAATTTATAGGGCCTTGCTAAGGGTGAGTATCACACAGTACCTCTTATCTAGGCTGTCTTTATCACCATGTACCATAATTCTTACAATACAATGTCATTTTTTTCTTAACTTATGCCTGTTAGTTGCTGGCTCCTTCTCCCTTTAGACAGGGGCGCAAATCAATTTTTGAATGTAGGGAGACATCACGTGCAGGAACCTGCCAGCCGTTTTTTTACTAGCCAAATTATTAGCCAAACAACTTCTGACAAGCGGGTGGGGGGGGGGGCCGGGGCCGACGACGACCAAAACCATTTTGCTCGCCAATTTTTTTTTTTACCTAGTACCTAATTACTAGCAAAACCACAATCACAGACTTCTGCATACATTGTAAGTTCGTGTGGGGTGGGGGATATTTGATATTGTGTCCCCCACCTTCAAAATCGTCGGGGGGTGGGGAATTTTCCCTGTCCCCCACCCCCTGGATTTGCACCCCTGCCTTTAAACCTACTTTCAGCAGAGTAAAAAAAAAGTTATTTATTTCGAATCACTACCTTCACCGCAATAATTCAGTTTTACAGACTACAGTGTTTGTTTGGAAGAAATTTGACACATTTCGTTTGGGAAATGGGCCCTTCAATTGCGCTGAAAAGTCGATATTTTTGTTGTTGTTGTTGTTGTTGTTGTTGTTAAGATGTAACAATTTAAACCGCAAAATAAATGTTCACATGCTAAAACTTTCAGCAAAACTTAATTAAATATTGTTCACTGTTAATTTATTATCAGTTATGATGCTCCAATATTTCAGATTTTAGAACTAGGTGGTGTATACTGACCAACTTTAACGTAATACAGGCATATAATCAACATATAAAGATTCGATGTCTAGAGAGAGTCGTGTTTTTTTGTGTATGCATACAAATTCGTTCACGTGCGTGTGTGTACAATAAAATCCTTGCGAGACAAATTACCGACGTAGTTTATGGCCTCTTTCCAACTAATAATGTATGCTCAATTGCTCGTATTAAAGTGATAGGCTAACATTGTGGAGCTTCAGTTTAAAAAATTGTCAAACTTTGCTATCTGAGCTACATAGTAGTGTTCAAATGGACAACACCCTAGAATACAAACGTTTGGAAAGTTATCCTGCCAATGGCAACACTGTAAAAAATACCGTATTTTTACGGGGAAATTACGGGGTACCGTAAAAATAATTACGGCTATTTTACAGTAATTGTCACGGTTTACGGTAAAAACCTACGGTTTTACGGTGAAAAACCGGTAAAAGTTACGGTAAATCGTAAAAATTACGGCGAAATTTATTGCAGCGAGTTGCCAACCATTTCCCGTGAAAGTTTTTTTTTTACGGGAAACGGTTGGCAACTCGATGCAAGCAATTTCGCCGTAATTTTTACGGTTTACCGTAACTTTTACCCGTTTTCCACCGTTAAACTGTAGGTTTTTACCGTAAACCGTAAAAATTGCAGTAAAATAGCGGTAATTATTTTTACGGTTCCCCATAAAAATACGGGTAATTTTTTACAGTGAAGGTATGCATGAATAAACAATTTCTACTCCAGTGGATGATAAAATAGCCTACATCTGCACACAGTAAGTCTATGGGAGGAAATGGGCAGGTGAATCCGGTCAATTTGAATGCTTGTAGATTTTCACTTTTTTAAAGCACTAAATCATCATTTTAAAATACAATTTTTACAGGGCTTCATTTTTAGACCTTATCAAAGACACTTGGAGCATGGATAATTAGGTAGTTTACATTTTTTTTTAACTGTGCTAAATGTTAGCCAGTGGCTTTAAATGTCAACACTGCGTTCCGCGTGCCAGGAAGAGTCGAAAAAAGACGAACGAGTGCACACACAAATACACAAACACATACAAACACACATACACACAATTTTAATTTCTCCCTCTCTCAACCACAGCACACGCACATACACACATACCGTACACACATACAGACATACACACAGACACACACAAATGCATTCACCTTTATCTTTTTATTTCGATTAGTTCCCTCTTCGTTACAAATACTCTTAAACATAGGCGTATGAGACGGGGGGCAGGGGGGGGGCACTGGTCCTCATTTCCCCCCCCCCAAAAAAAAAAAAAAAAATCCAGATTCAAAATTCGAGCAAAAACGGCACAAAAGCCAATAAAAAAATATTTTTTATCAAATCAAAATATGACTAAATACAAAACCTTGTTTGCCTTTCAATAGCTAACTGTTATTGTTGTTTCGAAGAAGCTGCCCGAATTTCTCTCAAACTCCTGCTCCAAGCAGCTTCTGCACAAATTTTCTCCAAGCCCCTGTGCGAAATATGTTTTCTCAAGCTCATGGAGTCCTGCCCGATTACCAGCTTCTTCAACCCTCATTTCCTTGAAACTCCTGAACCATTAGCCGCTTCTGCCCAAATTTTCCAGACTTCTGCCCCATAAGCAGCTCTTTTGCACGAAATTTTCTCAAGCTCCTGCCCGATTGTGATAGCGATTTCTGGAAACTGAAAGGCAAAGCTAAAACTTTACACAAAGACATCCTTATTCAAGCGGCGTTGGTCCATCTTCCGCATGGGGGGGGGGGTTGTGGCAAAAATGACAACATTTTCGGCGCGGCTCAAAATTGCAATCTGAAAGTTATGAAAATTTAAAATTACGTATGTTTGGTAGTATTTATGTAAAATATTATTGTATTGTAGTACCTTGAACTGGTATTTTTAGACATAATCGGGCATTACTTTTCAATGAATTTCTAAAATAAAATTGTCAAAATGATTAGGGGAAGCGATTATGTTTGCTTCCCCCCCCCCGCCGCCTACTGATTCGTTTTCTTCTTATTAGCGTGATGTTAATGTTAATGTTTATGTTTATTAGGTCATTTTACAATTTTGTAAGCAATGTCACCTCTTTTACTGCAACGTTATACAAAAGGCAATGCTGTAATTTCTTACTATGAGAGGGGTCTCCTGGCAGCCATATTTATCAGCGCGCTATGCTAGCGGAAGCATCCCTTTTACACCCTCCCCGGGTTTTCTTTTAGATTATGAAGAGTCGTCTAATTAGCGAACATTATGAATTAAAAGTCTATGAAATCATCTGTCACTACAAGGAGTAAAAACTGTACTTTTTGGAAGGTGAAAATGCAAAATTTTATCATTCTGAGAAGGGGTTTCCCCCTTCGAGATCCTTTCCTAATCTAGTTTATTTTTACGACTATTCAGTCATTTCATAAATTGCATTTTAGTAATCAATATCCCCTCTTATTTTTCTGCAATATAATTCACCATTTTATGTACATTTTTAAGGGCAAAACACAGGTACACTCGCAGCCACTTTATCAACACATTCTACATGCAGCTTCCAGGGAATCCCCTTACACGCCCCCACCTCTCCCCCTCACAAGAACAAATTTGAAAAAAAAAGAATATTCGGGCATTAATCAGATATTCGGGCAAAAATGTTGTGTGAACCCGCCCCCTCCCCCCCCCCCGCCAATAAAAAAAAGACCAAAGAAAAGAAGAGGTTCCATCCCATACGCCATTGCTCTTAAACTAACTCAACTGTTCTTCATTTTGTTTCACCTCACCAGATCATTATCAAACCACGCTATCTTCAAACGACATGAAATCATCAACCTCCCGATCACTAATATTGCGTTCGCTTTTCCTGACTGTTTGGTCCATGGAAGGCATCTGGGCAAAAAATAACGAAATGAAAGGAATGACTGACATCGCACGAACTTTCCAAAGAGACGACACCGCTGATGTCACTGCTATTAGCAGTGTCGCTTTCAATATTGCAACACAGGTGCAATT
>JZLH01S0622579.1:7268-19081 GCA_001188425.1 Eucidaris tribuloides | reverse complement strand
AGATAGATAGATAGATAGATAGATAGATAGACAGATAGATAGATAGATTTATTGACTCTATCGACCCCCTTTTGGGGTATGAAAGTACAAACATACATATTTACAAATGATATACATATATGAAAACATAATAGAAGTTAAAAACATTTAGCTTATTGAATACTAGGTAAATACAAAATGTAATGTACATGTATGATATAAAAAAGTATAAGTTTGATATGGATAAAAGTATTAAATTAAATGTAACTAGTACAATATTTTTGATACATTTTTTTTGTTTTTTGGATTACTTAGATTAGATTTTGTTTTTGTTTGTATTTTAACATTTGACAAGACAAGCCTGTCTGGCAGTTTGATTATCCTACCGCTACGTGTATGTACAGTTATTTTGGTATTATTTTTATAGGCATATCACCCTCATTATTTGGCTTTGGACACAGATTAAATTGCTACATGATGGTCCTGGAAAATTTTGCTACATTTTTAAACTGGCAAGTACTAACAGAATTCAATAGAACTTAGATATTTTTAAGTCTACTTGACCTTATGTTATTGATACTTCTTGGTATATACAAGTGTCTCTCCTTCTGAAAGAAAGGGCATTCAAAAGGGTAATGAAACTCGTCGCCTAAATCTGAGGATGAGCAAAGTGGACATTTCGTTTCATTCAGCAAACTTGTATCATACCTACTATTATTTACAGGTAGTGTGTGTGACCTACAACAGAATTTGCTCAGAGTAACAATATCTTTCTGGTTTAGTACTAACAAGTATCTTTCCAAAATTATGACAATCATTTTTAAACATCCTATCATTTCTACAAAAACGGTTAGACCATGTTGATGTTTTCCATTCTTGGTGAAACATGTCGGAAAGACGTGTTTTCAAATCATTGAGAATCCATTGACCGCTGTGTCCATTACCCTGTGACAGCCATATGTTACCTAAACCTGCATTTTCAAAAATATCTTTGATACATTTTAGCCAGAGTGAGGTGAAGGGTGATGTATTGTCAGTGCGCATATGACCGAACAGGTTTTACAAAACACAAATATCCACCATTCTACATTTTTATTGATTTAATATCAGTCCACGTCCAGTTTCACCGTACACCATGCTGTCTGGTGTACATTTATTTACATGCAGCATTGTCCTCAAGAACTTTCTATGAAAAATGTCAATTTGCTTTATGCACTCAAAAACCCAAACTTCACTACCATACAATAATATCGGCAATACCATATGATCAAATAAGTGGCACTGTGTATCTACAGAAAGTTGTTGTCTTTTTGCTTTCACCAACATACTATATAGGGCCTTTGTGGCCTGTGTCACTTGCTTTGACATGTTTGATATTACTTTCTTGAAACTACCATCATAATGAAAATCAAATACCAAGGTATACAAAATCAACTACGACATCAATCACATCACCAACAAAAGCGAATCTAGGCAAATTCTTAACTTTTCCCTACGAGAAAATAACAATCTTCATTTTGGTTGTATTAACAGTCAACTGCCATGTATTACAATAATTGTCTACTCCAGTTAATGCTTTTTCGAGTTCTTCTGGGCTTTCTGCTAAAATTATGGTATCATCTGCATAGAAAAGGCAGTGCAGTCTTACAAATAAAAGGTTTCTACTTCTTCATCATCTAGGTAGCCACGGATATCGTTTACCAAAGTACAAAGACCACCATAGTAGCCCATCTACTAAGATGTTCTTCAAAATCATTCAAGTATATTGCAAATAACAAGGGGGAAAGGATTTTTCCCTGGCGTTCACTGTAAAAAAAAATACCCGTATTTTTACGGGCAACCGTAAAAATAATTACGGCTATTTTACTGTAATTTTTATGGTTTACCGTAAAAAATACGGTTTCACGGTGAGTTAAAAGTAACGATAAACCGTAAAAAATTACGGGAAATGGTCGGCAACTGGCCGCACTACCCTTTCCCGTAATTTTTACGGTTTACCGTTACTTTCACCAGTTTTCTACCGTCAAACCATAGGTTTTTTACGGTAAACTGTAAAAATTAGAATAGCCGTAATTATTTTTACGGTTGCCCGTAATTTCCCCGTAAAAGAAGTAATTTTTTAAAGTGTAGATCAACGTTACATGTAAAATAATATCGAACATTTAGTCATTTACCATTGACAGTAACACAAACTTTGCATATTTGTAAATGTTATTGATAATAGCAAATAGTTTGCCATTAACACCTAGCTTCAACAGTTTGAGCCAGAGACTTGCTCTATCAATTTGATCAAATGCTTTATTATAATCGATGAAAGCACAGCATAGTGGCTTCTTCTTTTGAACATAAAAATCAATTATAGACTTTAAAACGAACACATGATCAGTCGTTGAATAGGCCGAACGAAAACCAGCCTGCTCTTCCCCAATTATTTGTTCAGCCTCGAAGAATTGCGTTATTCTTTGATTCAGAATAGATTTAAAAGGTTACCTGAACAGCTTAACAATGTGATTCCCCTATAATTAGCTAGGTGGGTATCTTGACCCTTGTTATTATAAATAGGGACAATTATTCCGATACGCCATTCCGTGGGGACAAAGCCACTATCAATACAACATTGAAAACATTTACTAAAATCGTAAGCATGCTAAGTGGACAGTTTTTCAAAAATTCATTTCGTAACAAATCTTTGCCACAGGCTTTAGCATTCTTCAAGTTCCGTATCATTTTTTTTTATTTCTTTTATTTTGATAGGTGCATTCAATGCATCATTTTTATCACCGATATTAGTTATGATTATTATTGATATTATTATTATCATTATCGTCGTCCTGTCACCTTTATTCCCTTAGTACGTTCGTATTTCTGATCCCCAAAACAACTGTCTTCTGTTCCCTTCGGAGTGGTAACAATGGACGTTTGCAATGAACACTGGTGTAAAACCGAGGCGGATGCGAGATATCTCCACCACTTTGGCCGAAGGAAGAATGACATGCACAGTCATTCCCCCCCCCCCATCCAACTGCTTTCAAGGAAAAATGATTTTGAACTAAGCAGTTTAATGATAATTTTGTCAAATTGAATTAAAGGTAAAAGGTAAAGGTGAGTGTTTATCGTCTTGTACCACTGTAGAACAATGCTCACACGACGTCACACATTACCCCATGATCATTGGACCCATATCAAGCCTGCACATTATGTACGCCACCTCCACTCCGTGGGGAGTATTCCTTAGCACCAGGGGCGCAAATCCTAGGGGGGACGGGGGGACATGTCCCCCCCCACGAATTTGAAGGTGGGGGACACAATATCAAATGTAAATGTCCCCCCCCCCACGAATTTTAAGAATCCTGGTGCATACTATCTAAATAATCAACGACTCCTGTGGTTTGTTTTTCTTCACAACTATAATCATTTTCCGTATCAAATAGTCCCCAATAATTTTCATTGGCCTGGTAAATAAATGATCAACATTTCCTGGCGGCGCTGCCGCGCGCATTATATTCAATATAGATTAATATTTTTCGCGGTGCATAGCGCGATATTATCTTATATTGTGTGCATAACTATCAATTTTTAATAGTCTGTGTTGTTTTTCTTCACACACTAGCAGTTCCGTTACATTATTTTTCTGTACATAGTCCCCCAATATTTTCATTGCCTGGTAAAACCAGTCAAGAATTTTGGCGGCGCTCACCGGCAATATTGCCTTATTATAGGATAATATTTCGCGCAGCGCCGAAAAATTAATCATTGTGTATAGCTTAATTGGTTTTTGTAAGTGCATTGCGCTAGGTTTTTAAACATATTCTTGCAATTAATTTGATTAACGATTTGTTCAAGAATTGTCGATTTTTTTTTAAGTGGGGGCAAAAGAAGAAGTATCAAATGGTTTTTTTTGATTTTCGCCGGCTCCGCGCGCAATTGCAGTAATAAAATATACGCTCATATTTTTTCACGGAAGCTCACTTCAGCGATACTATCTGCACAGACGTTGATCCTGTCCCGCCCCCCAAAAAGTTTCGTTAAAAATATTATTAAATGAACTGAAGTAAGTTTCTACAATCACTTGAATTATTGATAGACATCAGATATACAAATTTTAAAAAGTATGTTATATACGCATGCCAGAAACCGTATTTTCGATGCGTATTTTTCAAAAGTTCCTAGCCGTGGGAGAGAGTATCAACCTCCACCCTCACCGTCTCGTTGATATGTTCCTCGCAAGAACCAATTACGTTTTTATAAATTGTCTGTACATCTTTTTTGAAAACTGAGCACATATCCCTAACAATTTCAATAAAATTTAGACCTTTGAAAAATATGTACTTTACCATGTATTTCTAACCTATACTTTTTTCTCAAGTCGTACCTGAAGGCCGATATCCCGCCTTCCGACACAGCATTTCCCCTGTTGATTCGCCCCTTGCAAGTATGACGTACCCAATCCCTACACTCTTAAAAAGTGTTGGGCAAACATAACTGTCGCACAAACGGCCATTGGTTGAAACTTTATCCAATTCTGGATAGTTTTCAACAATAATGTGTGCTTTGGGTGAGAAACTACCCTGTATTGGTTTAAAAATTACTTCAGAGTTGATTACATTTTTAGACCAATTGTTGATATGTTGGCCCAAGGCATTTTAAGCAGTGTAATTCTTGCTAAACGATACAGTGAAAAATGTTTTTACTGATGCCTAGAATCGTACTTTCGAATGCGTATTTTCAAAAAGTTTTTCTGCGCTCGCGGGACGCTATCCTTCCCACCTACAGTCATTGATCTCGACTCTCCCGCAGTTGCCACTACCCAACTCCACTTAATCTTGCTAACACTATACCAGTGAAATATGTAGTTTCAGTATGCCTGGAACACGTCTTTTCTCATGGCATACTTCAAAGAAGTTCTCCGCCTGGCGAGGGGGTATAAACCTCCTCCCGCAACGGAAATGACTACTTACATTTACAGTTTTCATATATTTCGTCATTCTCTCTTGAAAACCTGTCTAGCAGTTCTAATAATCTTTATAAAGTATCGTTTAAACTGATACTATTCACCACGCATTGGAAATCACGTTTTTCTTGTGTGCGTATTTTCAAAAGTTTCCTGCCGTGTGGAGGGGTACCAACTCCCCGGCCCCAGGCCCCATGGCCCACCTGCGCCGTTCTTCAAAATGGTCTAGTGACAGCCCTGGCTTATGACTTTAGGGGGCTTTATTTTGCATCCCCCAAGATTATCCATTTGTGTTTAAACGAGGCTGCTACATTAGTGCAGAGTGCTATCTAATCTGGGAAAATACACGCAGTTATAAAGTTATTAGTGACGTGCCCATAAGTTAGAAAAACAATATGGTTCATCAGAGTGTCAAACTAGGCTCCTAGAGAACGCCCCCCCGCCCGTCCTTGCCCCGCGGACCCCCGTACCAGGCGGCCACCGCGGGCCACCTGGAACCCCCGACCGCACACACACTAACACTAATCTAGGGCGTAGGCTGGTCTTGGGCACGGGGAGGTCTGGCACCTCTGTGGGGAGCGTGGACACTTACATCGACAATTGGGGAGGTGCACATCTTAGGGAGCGTGGAACTAAAGTTGAGTAATCAGACGCGTTGAACAGAGAAAACAGTGGTGCAAATTTCGTTTTTCTTTTTCAAGGGCGGAAGCTCCTATGGTCTGGCGGGGGGGGGGGGTGCACCCCACCACGCCCTTGCCACTCTTGCCCCAGCGTGCCCGATAACTTATGCTGATTGTTCCACCCCCCCCACCATTCTGAAATGGATTTGCCCTGGTATACAGGCCGGCGATCCATCTATGTTTGGATTGAATGGGGCGGGGGAAACAAACGCGAAAAATTGTCCAAAATTTTCGGCGTGTTCTTGGGGGCAAAATTTGTAATCAGAGTTTTTTTCGCGCAAAAGCGCGATAAGACATTGACACCATTTGTATGCTTTTTAAACCATACTCATTCGCGATTACTGAACTTTTTCAGTTGTCCTAAAATTATATGGGGATTGGGCGAGGGCGAACTCGGATTGTTGTCCCATAATTTTCTATTGAGGGGCGATCGCCCCCCCCCCCGCGAGGCAACGCGTTTGCTGCAAATTTTTGGACCTGCAGAATGCTCGTAAATTTGGTAACGGACGTGGTTTTAATATTGTTGACTGCCCATCTACATACAGCAAAGCAAAAAAAAAGTGATGTCGGCAGAGCTGCCAAAATAGTTTTACAGGTAGAATTGAAGCTGGACCCACCCAATGAACGGATCATTTAGGCTCCAGAAATTGTGTCCCCCCCCCCCCCCCCCACACACACGACCGTTTCAAAACGGATTTGCGCCGGATGCTTAGACCGCGCACCTGTCTAGACGCGCCAATCTCATTCACAAATAGCTTTATTCTCGAGGCGATTTATTGTTGAACGTCCATTACTACGAACATAGTTTTATCAGAGAGTCCAAAATATGTTCTAAAAAACTGCCCTGACCCCACAATTCATCAACCATGTTTTTGAATGACCCTGCTATAAACAAAATATCAGAGTAAATTTATGTTCCGTGATGCTGGCAAAAATTAACGTAGCATCCCACTTTCAAAATGAGTGGGTTTTAATTATCTCGTTGATGGTCCGCACTACAATCAAAAATATAACGGCCATAAAAGGGCTACAAACCTTGAGTTCAGGGCTCTGCCCCTGACCCCGGCACCCCCCACCCTATAGACTTCGTCAACTTTTTCTTTTCTTCTTCTTACCGACATCCTTTCAGCCAAAAACTACTTTGTGTGGCGAATATCTTCTTGTGCGTCTTCATCTGTATGTGGCCGCGCGGCGTGGCATTAGTGTACACGTGTGACGGTGATGTGTGTGCGATGGCGCTGGTCGGCTGGGTGGGTGTCGGGTGTGCCTGTCTGCTGTGTGGCTGTGCTGTCGCGTGCGTTGTTGTGTGATGTGGGTGTGCGGTGCGTGGCGAAATACGGTGTTCGACTCTTTTGGGCCTTTGTATTGTGTTGGTGAAACGATACGCCCCCACCTTTGGGCTATGTGTTGTCGCTGTGTGTGTCGTGCTGATGTGTGTGTGTATGTGTGTGTATGTGCTGGTGAACGTGGTGTGTGTGTGTCGTGTGTGTGTGTCAGTCGTACTGTGCTGTCGTTAGTGTCGTGTGCCATGTTTGTGTGTGTGTGCTGTCGCTCGTCGTGTGTGTTGTGTTGTGTCGTGCTGCTCGTTGTCGTGTGTGGTGGTGTGTGTGTGTGTGTGTGATGTGTGTGTGGTGTGTGTGTGTTGCACGCGCGCCGATTATTTTGAACAGCTTATGATCGACTCTGCCAACTCCAACGCCACCTCATCCTATTCGTCCATCTCGAGATACATCGTCACTAGCAGAGTACAATGTCGCGGAATACAAATGTAGGGTCCCACAGTTTAATCTTCTTAAGTCTACAGGGCTTGTAAACCGCTTGAACGATTGCTCTTTCGGAATGTTGGAGGTTTAGCGCCACAAGAACATTCGCATCTAACTGAATCCCTCTACAACGCCGAATCGGGCGAAAATGCTGTGATGGATCACCGTTTGTAATGGTTCACAATTTGCAAGTACATGTGCGTCGTTGACTTAAGGCTACAACAAAACCTTCTGTCCTATATTGCTTTTTAAAAATTGCAATTGAGACCACCCTATCTATACCATGAAAATAAAATAACAGCAATGATCATTATCCGACTACCAGTGCAAAAGAAAATGTTTCACCTTGTACACTCCCTCCCCATTTTTTCGGCAAAGACATTGGGTTGGCGGGCATCTTTATCTATTCATCGGCTTTACTGAAATTTATGCAACTTGACAATGTGTCGTCGTTTCTCATCGCCCACTACATGAATACCCAACCTTGTATACGGCCGGTCACGCGCCACAAACAGAGTGTTACGCATTATTCGTCATCGCACCCTCACACCTTGTCCCGCCCCCCGAGACGCACCCACATTCCGCCCAGCACCCTCAGATAATTGGCGTTCTGTGGTGTGATTCTGCCGACACTCTGTTGCACATCGGAGATGTTTCGTGTACATGCTCTGTCTATTCCACTTATTTGTATTCTACCTTTGAGATGTAAGTCAGAGTTTTCAATTCATGCAGTGTTTATACTGCGAGGCCCTTCTCATAACCGGGCATAATATACCGGGCACTCGGGAAGATTTTCTTCACGCGGGGTGCTGCATACTATTTATCTATCTATCCGTTCATCTTCGTATCTATCTATTATCTATCTATTATCATACTCTAACCCTATTATCTACCCTCTATCTTATTCTTTCTTAATCGTATCTACTATCTACATGTATATTCTGTCTAGATGCTATCTATCTATCTATCATCTATCTATTTATCTATCCTATCTACTACTTTATATCTATCTATCTCACTCTACTCTATCAACTCTCATTACTCCAGCTTCCTTCTCTTCTTCTCTTCTCTTTTTCTATACATTCGTGTTTCCCGTTCCTGTTCGTGCGGTGTTGATCTTATGTGAACGATGAAATAGGATTAAGCAAGCTCTGTAGAACAGCCTGACCCTCCCCCCCCTGACGCTCCGATGTCAACCCTAGACGGGATCACTCCCTCCCAGTGAAACCCGTGTCTGCACTAAACGCGAAACACTTGTTAGCAATACCATTTGACATATTGCGTCTCTCTTTTGCCCCCTCCAAAAATCTGCCACAAATCTCGTAAAAGTCAATCACAAGATATCGTCTTAAAAAGATAGCACACAGGACTCCAAAACCACAGGCAGTAAATAGATTTCTCGAGGGGGGTAGGGGGGATGGTTCACATCTGTGCTGAACGGACCTTGTGAGCGTCGCGAAGCGCACCGAGCAAGAGATTCAGGGAGGGAGGAATCCCGCCCATTCCAGACAGGGATTATTTTTTTCATCTTTGAACTCCCAAAAACAGCCGTTATTTGCGACGCTACACCTAAACTTTTCAGGTATAACGGCGGTATGATTTTCATCCAAATAACAACATTGCTTTGTCGTTTCAGTGGATGGTGTTTAGCATGTGCCTTGCATCGAAGAGACCATATACGCTCACTGCGAGATGGAACAGACCTAAACACGTGACACGTATTCAATTCTTTGCCTTGTCCGATCCTGGCCTCCAAGGATTTTTTATAGGGGCATGGGCGGCAAATCCAGGGGGAGCGAGGGGCATTCCCCCCCCTCACTGAAGTTTTAGAAGGTGGGGCACACAAATCAAAGTCCCTTACGACTTTGCATATGTAACACGTGCTTGCCAAATATCTGATTCTGCTGGACACATCTTGACAGACCCCCCCCCACCCCGACTTGTCAGAAATTTTGCTGGCAATTTGGCCTGTAAAAAAATTGAGCTGCAACAGATGGTTTTTGGTCGCCGCACCCCCCCCCCCCGCTTGCAGAAATTGTTTGAGCCTGGCAATTTGGTCTGGTAACAAAAAAATTGGCTGTGTCAGGAATCATGTGGTTTCGACGGTTCTACTGTGACTGTCCCTACCCGAAACACTTGACAAATGGATTGCGCACCATGGGGGGGGGGGGGATGGCAGACATGGAGGACGCAACTAAGGAAGACAGAGTTGGCATAGCTTTCGGGGCGTGGTGGCGAGAGCGGTTTCCCCATCTAGGGTAAGCCCAAAAAATGCATTCTCCACCTTTGAAAACTCTATAACTTCCTTTCGCGCTCATTTAGCTAACAACCCTCGAACTCCTGAATAATTTCATCCATTTCAATTCATATTTGGGCTAAATTACAATAACATTTGCATTTTTAACCTTAAAGAACCCCCTCCGTATAAACAATGTTTCCAGTTAACACAAAACAAAAATGTAGGCTACACTGACTTTCCCATGGCTACCACAGTGTACATCTGTTTACAAAACAAGTCGAGCCCATCCATTCGAGAGACCATTCACTGCTCTCTCTCCCAGTAACCGCCCGTCGCCCTTGCAGCACACTCCTCCTCTCCGCCGCACTACGGCCACAACTCATCACTCGCCTGCCCACGTCTCTGCTCTCGCTCACACTCACACCTCTCGCTCACCGCTCGACCAGCTCCACTGTCCACACACTCTTCGCTCACTCACGCGCGTGTCTTCACTCTCTGCCACTCCTCACCCACACCCCTCCGCCATGACTATGTAGCCTCCGGCACACAGTTAAACCCAACTCTTTTTATGCGCCCCTCATCCCAGCACCCCCCGCTCGTGTATACTAGCTCATGTAAACAAAAATCCATAATAACCCAGTCAAAATACTTCAATCTCAGCAAGATTATTATCATTTACGCATATAAAGTACATTTTTTTTTTTTTTTTATTTTTCGGGCGGGCCCCCCCGCCCCGCCCCCCTCCCGCCGGGCCACCGCCCCGCCCCGGCGGGGGTCCACCATCTTACTATTTGTCACACCCATCCATGCCCTTATTATGCCCAGAAGAATCACCCCCCCCCCCCAGCCCCCCCCCAACACGTCTCTCTCACTTTAGACGTTCTATGGCCGCGCACAAAGTAGCAATGTGGGAGGGCGAGCTCAGCGGATCGAACCCCCCAAAGCAGAACGTGACGTTTTTCTCTACTTTACTACCTACTTAAAAGTTTGAACAATAGTGTCTAATTACTTTAAAAACATAACGCACAGAATTAGTGCTTAAATAATCAGTGGAAGGCACTACGAATCCATGGAAACATACACGATATCACCTTTTGCGGCACACCGCTCGCACGAGAAATCCCGCTATCGTATAATCTCAGATTTCGGCTCGTACGCTGCCGCGAAATGTGCACTTATTTTTATTACCAGCAATGAAATACTTGGGGCACAATCATATTGTTTCCCTTCGCCTCCGCTTCCCCCTAAAACATGATAAATCGAAATAAATTATTACTGTTAAAAATCAGCGCAAGCATCCCACCCGCAAAACCATTAATTGTATATCCTACTACTAACCATCCGCGCAATATGTTTGCTCCCTCCCTTCCCCCCCCAACCCCCCAAAAAAGACAAATTAATAGAATTATATGTTTCACCACCAGACCAAAACGTAAGGCCATCACACAATATTAAAGCCTTTACACTGACAATGTTCGGCGGGCGGGTCGCTCATTTGTTGAGAAGAATTGTTACATATTAATGGTAATCTTTGCGCGCAAACGCCCCCGCCCGAAAATGTTCTTAACATTTTCCTTGACACGCCCCCGCCCACCCCCCTCCCCCCCCCCCACTCCCACACACACCCGCAAAAGAACTCACGCCGCTCCAAGGGCATTACCTAACGATTCGAATATTCCCCGCATACACATGATTTAACTTTTGGCGGCCCGCAGCGCCCCCGCACTTGCCGAAACTCCCCCTCTCTAGCCTACTTCTGGCCAATGTTGCGCGCCCCGGCCCGGCCAGCGCACGCCCGACATATGTTGAACATTGTTACTTACCCCCACCCTCCCCCCCCGCCCCCCTCCCCCCCCGCATTGAAGATCCCTTGCCCCCCCACCCCCCCCCCCCCCCGAACCAAAACAAAAATCGGACTGCACCGCCTTCGATGTGTGCTGCTGATCTCTCTTCCTGGACTCTCCTCCCTTTAGTCTTCCCCACCTTACCCCCCGAGCTGCTCTTACTGGCTTGCCGCGCAGCCCGGGGAACTCCACGACCCCCCCCCCCCCGCCTGTTACGGCCGCCCTCGACAACCATTAAACTGTTACGCAATATTAATTTTGGCGCTTGCTGGCGCAAAAAAAAAATAAAAAAATTGTAACCTATATTGCAATTTGGACGCAGGAGCGTGCCGAATTAGGGACAATTCATTATCACAA
>JZLH01S0622577.1:360-11709 GCA_001188425.1 Eucidaris tribuloides | reverse complement strand
AATTCAGAATTGTGAATTTTCTACAATTGATTGATTAAGTGATATTTTCGTATGAAATAGTGTTTGTACATATACAGTAATTATATAGTCAGTGAAAAAAAACGAGCAATAAAGCACTTGCATTCATTTGTTTAATATATGGTTGTAAATATTGGAAATAAAGGGATGTTAAATGTAATTATGTCTGATGCAATATAATATTATCACAATTATCAGCACGTAATATATTTATTTATACTATACCATTATTCCCGATTTAAGAATAAACTTCATTTTATGCAATTAGTTGATTAAGAATTGTAGAATGTGAATTTATATTTGGATTTTTTATAGTATTGTAACTACCAACGTGAGACAAAAAGATATCACTCGTAAATATACGTAATTAGCAGGATTAAAGTTGAATCTGAATTAATTATTTTATGAAGTATACATCCCGGACCGAGTTTAGTAACATGCGATAATAACAGCGAATATACAATAATACCTATACTCCTAAATTTAAACGACGGCTTTGTCATTATTCAGGTATGTTATATTCACAACAATCCCCTCTATATTCTTACGTCAAGATAGTTTTACTCTCGGCGTCACATGGAAAAGGGTTGTATCTGCAAAATTTGACTTTTCAGGTTTTTGCATTGGGGGGGGGGGGTTTAGAGGGCGCTCTTTCCATTATCAGTCTTGGGTAATTGCAGACGTTCCTGTTGAGATAGCAGGGCATCTACAGCACTTTTTCAAAAACATCCTGTCGTTTCATGGCAACATATTGAAAGTAGTACGCGCATTCTGCCTCGGCGGCAGCGTGAATCCGTTTAACACGGAAAGTGAACATCAAAAACAGCGCTTTTTGATGTTCCGGTGCGATTGCTTAAAATAGGGAAAGTTTCCCAAAATCTTCGGACGGATTTTGAAAGTTTAAAATGTTTGCTTAGATGATATCAAATTCACAGTTATTCCAATAGAGGAAACGGTAGTAATTTGACTTTAAATTTTCCTTTTTTCAGATTGTCAATGGGATTGTGTCATTTTCCCCCATTTTGGGGTGGTTGACAACACTCAATGGCCCGTCAAATATACTGGAGGCGTTATATAAAAATCTTCGGACGTGTTCTGAAACTAGACTTTCAGCATAAGTACATATACAATCATATTTATTGCGTCGAGGCGGAAACGGTAGTAATTTTAGCATGAATCAGGCCATAATTTTCTCGTAAGTTCGGGTGATGACGTATTGCGACCACGCGTACATGCACTCAGCCGCGTGAATGCCGACGCGCGCCATTGGTCAAATAGGCGCGTCTGGCGAGACAAACCGTGCAGCGGCCAATCATAAGTGTGAATTTCTACCACCATAATTACGCCGGAAATTGCCATCTAGTCAGCAGTACATACCGATATGTTCGCTTATAAACTTGACCGAATATGTTTAATAATGGAATCAAAGGTCACTACTTGAAAAGAGGATATATTTCCCTTCATTTTAGTGTCAAAATTGTGGAGAGGTAAATAATTTTACATGCTAATAAACCATTGAAAGTTGTTAAGGAATTTGTTTTGTTTAGTTATTTTCGATGGATTATTTCATCATTCTTTTCACCAAAAAATTAAGATTGACATTGGATTCAATTCGTTGAAAATTTTCCTGCAAAATGATAGGGCCTACATTGTTCGTTTATAAAAGCCCAAGGTAGCACGAAAACATCATTGATTGGATATGCCTTACACGGCGCGTATGCTCACGCTGAGTGCTGACTGTCTCGCTCGTGTAAGACCAAATGCGCGTTTCGAAGTAAACTTTTCAATACGAAGGTGTATCTTATAGCCAAGCCAGCCGCAGCAGAGGCTCAATGTTTTTCGGTAAAAAGGTGTATCTGCTAGATACACTTCTGCCAACAAAATGACTGAGCGCAGCCAGATTTGTGAAATATGGCAAAAGGGTAGTATCTGCAACATTCGTCTTAATGCGCGCCGCGAAAGTCAAAGACATTTATGGCAAAAGATGTATCTGATACATACGGTCTTTCCCCGCAAATTGTTGACGCGAAAGTTTGAGACTAGTTCAAGGACAAAGGGGTGATATGTGCTACATACATCCTTTAGCCAAGTTTTAGCATGTCTTAGCTCTGAACACGGCTCGGTGTATTGTTTAGATACCGCTTTTTCTTGCCAATGTGTGTCATGCATGCACGTACACGCGCGCGCGCGTGTGTAATCATGCATGTATTTGATACGTGATTTAAAAGTAAACTCAAGTCACTGCGCGCCGTCATGCCACGAGTTTATCTTCGTCTATTATTAAAATTCGGTTGCAAACCATTGCGGACGCAGCGAGAGGAGGCATTCTTATGTTAATTATTTAAAAGGTAAGTTTTACTAACTGTTACTATGACGGTCTATGTAAACTGTGTTGTGAATTTAAGTCTACGACGTAATTGGGCCTGCAGATGTGTAAGTGTCAGGTTAGCCTACTGTACGTAACGAAGCATCAACGACAACTGCCCAGCCTACACTGTAAGACGACGTACGGTATGGCACGTACATTCGTTAGTGATGCTCTTTCTGACTTTAGCAATGAGTTTTATGTGGGACAGGTGCTTCGTCACAAATATGATTAATGTTACCAAATTGCCATTGCAATATTTTTATCTTGACGTGGCTGTTTCACAACAAGCTTTCAATTCACGGCAAAATTCATCTAACGTAAACGCCCCGACAAGCGATGCGCATCACAAAAATGTGCACTCGGTTGCACAAAGTGTGCAAGCAGGCCTAGCCTTAACCAGGAGCGCCAGCCCCGCGCCCAAAGGGCCGGCGCTCCCTGGTTAGCCTAGCCTTAGCCTGTGCAACGATTGCCGCGATGAACAATATTCCGGTGTCACATGAACGTTGATGCTAGCTAACGCACACCATTTAATGATTCGTGAGCCGACAGTGCATACAGTTCCAATCAAACTAGAGTTTCAAATATTACTTTTTGCCACAATTTGTCCATTATGAAAATAAAATGATTCGCAGAAACATTGTTCTGCAATGATTTACAGTATAACTAGAAATTCTGTATCTGCAGATACACCCCTTTGCCATGATACTACAATAGAAACGATATGATGTAAGTGCAGATACATCCCTTACCATGATCGCGGACGAGTGTGGATAGTGGAATATTTGCCAGAATGCTGTATCTACACAAAAATGCTTATTTTGAAGAAATATATAATTATTATTATTAAAATTTATAGAAAATAATTTAAATGATGTAATCTACCAATGAAGGAAAAATCAACTTTGAAAATGTCTGTTTTCACAAAAAGGTAAAGCTGAAACTTCAAAGTGATTTTTCTAGGAAGTGTGTGTATTTGTGCAGATACACCCTTTTGCCATGTAACGGCGTTCTTACCGTTCGTCAATCGTTTGTTAATTTTCTTTTGTAAATGCTCTTGTAAATTATGCCCTGTATTTGTAGTTATACACGTATCCTCGGCTCTGTGTTACCTTGTTTCTTATATTTGAATAAAGGATTACACATGGTAGATCTGAATACAACAAAGTGCATACTTAATGGAGTGGATCTGCAATTACTCTTAGCCATTCAGTTAAATTCACTTACCCACGAAAACGAACTTGACTCAATGCTGCTATTAACTGTTCGGCGGTATTCCGGGGCTGACATACCTGTCTCGACGTAGGCATGGCAGTTAGGGCTCTGCAGTGGCGTCATCTGAGATATAAGAACAAATAACAGCGCATGCATCCAGCAGGGCGCCACTCATATAGATTTTCAGCAAAGACAATAGAACGTCTACATTCCACTGCTACTGCCTAGAGTCTATTCTACTACTATACTACTACCAACTACTACTACTACTACTACTACTACTACTATACTACTACTACTACTACTACACTACTACTACTGCTTCTGCTGCTGCTATACTCATACTATTGCTATAATTCTCCTGTGCTACTACTACTACTACTGATAATGATGATGATGATAATAACAATAATGGGCAAGTCCAAGCTATTTTGCGGTGTAACACGTGGGACATCAGAGGCAAAAACGGGCCATTTTCCCATATGTTGTGATGAAACCCCAATCCATGGTATATCTAAACAGGTACTAAGGATCTTTACCCACAATAGAAATAAAAATTAAAATCGGTCACTTTTTAATTAAATTATGTTAATTTATTCATCGGTAACACGTGGGACCAATGGTCCACGTGTACCGATGAATAATTAACATTAATTTAATTAAAAAGTGACCGATTTTAATTTTATTTCTATTGTGGGTAAAGATCCTTAGTACCTGTTAGAATATACCCATTGGTGGGGTTTCATCACAACATATGGGAAAATGGCCCGCTTTTGCCTCTTATGTCCATGTTACCACGAAAAAATAGCTTGGACTTGCCCTAATAAAAATAAAAGAAGAAGAAAAGAAGAAAGAAGGAGGAGGGAGGAGGAGAAGAAAGAAGGAAGAAGAAGAAGAAGAAGAGAAGAGAAGAAGAAGAAGAAGAAGAAGAAAGAAGAAGAAGAAGAAGAAGAAGAAGAAGAAGAAGAAGAAGAAAATGAAGAAGACACACACACACGCACTGAAAACATACATCTGTTTACCTTTTATGTTTGAATCTTTAAGATGCAACTACGAAAGGATCTATCAATGAGGCAATAGTTTGCACCTTTAGACGCAAAGTACATTTCGTTATTGGAAAATGTTTACACAATCTAAAATTCGAAACCATATATTGTTTAAATGTTCACACTATCAGTACAAATAGAATTCAAGAAATTAATTTTACCCCAGGAAATATAAGCTTTCTGACGTCTTCGATGACGTCATTCCATTCGTCAGGTTTCTCGGGGGCTTTCAAGGGCAACTGCTTGAGGAGATATCCCGGATCCACCTGCCTGCCGAGACGGGCATCTTCCAATGACTGCCAATACTCGGCGATCAACTTACTCACGTCTTTCGTGTACAGAAGCATGGCATCTGTCCGTCCCTTCACAGTATCTAAAAATTTCAAGTCAATTCAATTCGTTTTATTTACTTGCAATAAAAAAATTGACTTGATTTGATTTTACGTCAATTGCACTGGCTTCCAATTAGATATCGGATTCAGTTTAAGATTTTATCTCTTGTGTTCCTATGTATAAATGGTACCCCCCCCACGGCAGATTGACCCCCCCCCCCTGACGAGGAAGAAGGGACTTTTTGTTTTGTTTTTGGTTTGCATATCAGCTGATCTGGGAGGGGGACCATATACGTAAAGGACCCCCCCGACCCAAGAAATTTGAGTACCGAAATAAATTTGAGTCACTACCCCCCCCCCCTCCCTCCCGCTCATCAGCTTTCTCTGGACTTGCGGGACTTTTGGAGTCTGACAGCGGACCGCTGCAAACAAAATGCCTCCCCTGACGACGTACTCCAGGTACGCCAGTGAGAAATGATCATTCACAATAAACTATAAGATGAACCACGTGAAGCTGAGCGGACATCGTTTTCAAGTATCTGACGTTTTGTTTCTAAATTACATAGAATTGCTGATTTTAGATTAACCTTTCCCCTAAGATAATCACCTTTTTTTCAGTTTTTTTCTCCATATCGTGTCACCAGATATGATTTATTACAATATGATGATATCCCCGATGATCATAACAATAAGCAGCTTTTGCATAGCCCCTTTCATTGCACGAAATTAATGTACTTTGCAAATACACATGTTAAATTGTATGAGCATTAGAAGAAAAAAATCAAATAATACAGGGTTTATGGAAATTAAGTTAAATATAATAGACATGAATATTAAGGTAAAACTTAAATTGAAAGTACATCATCATTAAATGCGATTTTTTTTTCTTACTGAACAACATATGTAACAGAAAAAAAAGATACAGAATGTTTTTGGGTACTGCATGTCATATTGGAGTAACCAAATCAATAAATAACAATCAAATTATCATACACTAAAAAACTTTTATTACATTGTTTTTTATCTAAATTATCACGCTTAATGTTAATTTTGAGTTAATACTTACATTTATTTGATGTTTGATCAAGTTCACTTCTCTATGTACGATTGTATGTCTGTAACACATATTTTTTTTTTTATTGTAAACTTCATTACAATTCTCCTGTAAAGCTGCTGTGAAGTTTTTGAAATAAATATACAATTGAATAACAATAACAAATTTACCGTTACCTTTTGCTCTTGACACGGACATGTTAAAATCTGTCGATCTATCACCAGTTAGTAGCCCGACGTTTGTTTGAAAATCACAGATATGGACTGATCTACGAGAAATACATGCAGTAAAATGTTGGAGGTGCAGTGGACGAAACAGTCTTTGGTGTATTCCTGTTGATCTCTTGGAATGAGTTATTCCATGTAGCCTACCAAGTTTTGTTGACGGTTGTGTAATTAGGGCGTAGGATGGTTTGGGCGTGAGGAGGAGCAAATATTATCGGGGAGGTAGAACAGGGAGGTGTACATCTTAGGGAGGTGGTACTAAAGTTAGAAAAAAAATCGTCTGTTGAAAGCAGACAAACGGCATTTCTGGGGGTTTTCGGACCTCAACTGCCTCAGCGGGGTGGGGTGGGGGTGGGGGGAGGTGGGAGTGGGCGAAGTGCACCCCCAGCCTACGCCCTTGTGTAACAGTTTTTGATTCGTTAACGTTCACTTGTTTCGCTGTGTGTAATTAAGCCAGTCCTGCATTCCTTGGGTTTAAATTTTTGAATAGACCGTTTAACTGATACACTTTGGGTCAGTCATTCATAACTAAGGTCAATAACGGTATATAATAGACTGCTCGGTCTGCTGACCATTATCGTAAAAATTAACGATCTATAAAAGGGATATCGTATTGTGATTAAATACAACGGTACAACCTTTTCGATCAAAATATTTGCATTGAAACGCAGATAAGGTGAATAGATTTTACGCAAATATGATGGTTGATGGTTTGAGTAATCGTATGAAGGGACCGAACGGGAAAAAAAAATTCATCCCAAATCCTCGGTCCAAATTTTCCCCTAAATCTACGGTCCAAGAGAATGTCAAGCCAAAATCGTGTCCTACTGGGTACGCTTTTACTGCTAACAGGAGGTTTTCAGCGTAAACGGAAGGGTTTTTCCATAAAATGGGCTGTTTTGGGGTGTTAAACATTCCCTTTTGTAAAAAAGGGGGGGGGGTCTTTGAACACCGAAACACCCCCTGCGTAGACCTATGATCAACTCCACGTTTTTCCGCTTAATTGATAAAAAATCAATCCCGGCTTTCATAGTCTAAACCTCGTATAGTTTTGCTTCTTTCTTAAAGGCATTGTATAACGATGTTTCCAGTTTAAAAAATCTGAGCTGCATGATTCCCCATGCTACCAATGTATCTGACATGGATTAAAAATGAAGCCCTGAAAAAATTGCTGTTTAAAACGATTAAGTGCTTTCAAAAAGTAAAATCAGTGAGAGACCATTCCAGCTTTCCCCCATAGACTGCTGTGTTGCAGAATTTCCCATCGCCTGATAGGAAATTAATGTGCCAATTTGTATCTGCACATATTGTACAAGTGACAGCATAACTGTCCAAACTTTTGTGTTTTAAGGTGTTTATTTTTCCATTCAAACACTGCCAGATATGTCAGATAGCAAAGTTTTACAATTTTGTTAAACGTGTCTTTCACAGTGTTATATAGTGTCTTTAAAGAATATACAGTGTGTCTCAAAAATAATTGTGCAAGTAAAAAGCGCCCTCTTTGGTAATGAGAAAAACATGTTTGTGACGTGATGCTTACATCGTTATCAAGGGCATAGTCTTAGCTTTCAAATGTCGTTTATTCTGTTCAGTTTGTTGGTTTTAATCCTGAGATATGTTCAGTTAACAACGAAAAGGTAAAATCACAAATGTGCCACTTTTACTACAGTTAATGATGCATCAGGCCCTCTTCCCGTAAAAGTGACACAATTGTGAGTCTAAACTTTTGTTGCTTACAAGATATCTCAAGATCAAAACACGAAATTTGAACAGGACAAACAGCATTTGAAAGCCAAGACTTCACCCTTGATGTTGACGTAAACATGTGTCACAGCAGGATATGCTAATTGTAAAGGAGGGCGTTATTTTACTTCAACAATTTTTTGAGAAGTGCTGCAGCATGTCTCAAAAAACGTGCAAGTAAAACGCGACCTCTTTGGCAATTAGAGAATACTCTTGTGACATGGTGCTTACATCACCGTCAAGGACAAACTCTCAGCTTTCAAATGCCATTTGTTTAGTTCATTTTGCTTCTTTTAATTCGAGATGTCTTGTAATAGTAGAGCGGATAAGCAGCCAAATCAGGAGAATTGTGCAAAATTTCGACTAAAGCATGAAACTTTCCCAGTGTTAGTACATGCCATAAGCTTTATTTTAAGATCGGAGGTAAGTCGATTTGACCTCTGATGACCTCTAGAGGTCAATGACCTTAAATTAAGCAAATTTTGAGGTTGCGTCATTTTGGTAACAATAAACGTGGTTGTGATGTACTTAACATGCATTTTTGTTACAAATGGAGTTGCCCTGGCATTCAAGAGAGTATTGGTAATTATTAAGAGGCTTTCACCTTACCTTTGATGAATGTGAAAGGTGCAATGACCTCAAAATGTCAAAATATTGATTTGGCGTCATTGGTTAATGATAAATATGGTTATGATGCGTTTAAACATTATTTGTGTCACAGTGGATTGTCTTCATATTTCACAGATCAATATTGATTATCAAAAGGTTTTCATGACCTCTGAGGTGTTGAAAGGTCAATGACCTCAAAATATCAGAATATTATATTTGGCATCATTGGTTAATGATAAACGTGATTATGATGTACATGCATTAGGCAAGCATATGTGCTACAATGGATTGTTTTCATATTCCGCGGAACGTTATTGATTAATAATAGATTTCTACCGTTGACCTCTGATAACCTTAAAAGGTAATGACCTCAGAATATCAGAATATTGATATTTTGCGTCATTTGGTTAATTATTGAATTGATTTATGATGTACATGCTTTAAGCATGCATTTGGTCAACAATGGAATTATCTTTATATTCCCTGAGCATGCATAATTGTGAACTGGCTTCTGCTTTGACCTCTGATGACCGTGAAAGGTCAATGAACTCAAAATGTTATTAGTATTGATATTAGATGGATAGTTCATGGTAACTATTTATCATATATGACCAGCATTTATGATACAAAAATAATTGTCTACTGTTTCCACAGAACATTGGTTAATATGTTAGGTATCGAACTATGACAGTGATAGGCCAATGACCTTAAAACATCAAAATATTGATTTTGAGATTGATTGGTTCATGATAAACTGTTAATATTGTAAAAATCATGCATTTGTTATAATTAAAGTGTCAAAACATATTCCACAGACCGTTGATGCAATGTAACAGGTGTCTGTGCGAGGTTAAATACTTCAGAAAAAATAGGGCTTCACCTGGTGTCAGTAGACGCTCAATATCATTGCACGAAATCATGTTGTAAGACAATCTGTGCAATATTATCATATTTGCACTGAACAAAGTCTGTATTAGTCCAGTAGACCAAGGGGGATAACCTTGTTTTAGGGTCTATAGTTTTTTCTTTGCCAGATTATGCTTCCTGGGACCATCAGTTTGAAACAATCTGGAAACTGACACTTTGTCAGCCTTGAGCAATTTGAGATATGCGCAAAAAACATTGGCCGCCAAAATGCCGATTTTTGTATATAAAAGCGGATGTTTGCTTTAGTAACGGACTACTAGATGTGTATATTTTTAGCAGTAATTCACCCTAGACAAGACTGGAGCATTGTTTCATCATAGATGACATGTTAATTTGCATATTTCCAATAAATCACTATGTTAGCTTAATTCCAGACCTGCACACTTCCCCTTCCTCCAAATAAACACATTGCGGCCAGTGAGAGCACCTTGGCCTGTGATGTCGGGCCCATATACCCTGAACCAACACATTAATCTTAGTTTAATGTAGTTGGCCTGATTACAGTAATTCTTTAGAATAGGATGGGCTCATTTTGTCAGTCTTGAGCAATTTGACATATTCGGAAAAAACAAAATGGCCGCCAAAATGCCCTAATTATTTTATAGAAAAAAACTAATTTGGTTTTAGTAATGAACTGCCTACTTGTGTATATTTTTAGAAAATCCATAACTTAAGACAAGTCTGTTTACTGTTGTATCATAACTGCTCACTGTTAATTTACCTATTTACAATTAATCATTATGTTAGGATTCACTGTTCCTTCTCCAAAATAGACGCCTTGATGCCGTTGCAACACCCGAGGCTGCATGTCTGTCCATATAACGTCAACACACTAGTCATATAGCTCAAGGCACAAAGCCGCCTGTGACCTGACAGAACATTTCCTTAATGTTGATCTGTGCTCATTGAAAAAAGTTCTGGAAGCCAGACTACTAAAAATGTCAGCATTTGTCAATACAAAATGGCTTCCAAACTAACTCATACAGACAAAAAGCACAGTCAATATTTATTTTGCAGTAAGGTCTATATCTAATATGCGCCATATCAAGTCTGTAAGCCTTAAGATTGCATTTTTCCTCCTTTAGTATGCTCCAAACAAAGATAGTTGAATTACATATAAAGTGTTGCAAGCTTGTTTTGTTAGCATATTACTTTTAAATATCAGTTCTTCTAGTCTTTATGCTCCATGTTGTGATGGATGATACGTGGCTGCCTATTTGGTAGCAGCTGTTAAAGCTTTTGGTGTGAAGTTATGGTATCATCCAGTATTGAATGCAACAGTTCTGTTCAAGAAGGGGTCAATCGACCCTGTCGTTATATGACTCGCAGGAAAAAAAATTGTTCATGAGGGAGCTGGACGTCAAAGATAAAATCTACCCATTTGCCGACTAATCACTCTTTGATATTCAGAACATAACAGAGATGGTTCTGAACTTGCAGGATCATAATTCGGATCTTTGATTTCAAAAGAGGATCATGGTGGAATTCTGCAAGCACCAAGAACATTAACATGCTCTATTCATCAGAGCATGCAAAGGCAGGTGGATTGGCTATTGATATGCACAACCTCTTTGATATTCAGAACATAACAGAGATGGTTCTGAACTTGCAGGATCATAATTCGGATCTTTGATTTCAAAAGAGGATCATGGTGGAATTCTGCAAGCACCAAGAACATTAACATGCTCTATTCATCAGAGCATGCAAAGGCAGGTGGATTGGCTATTGATATGCACAAATAATTTAGTATCTTTTATGTCCAAACCTTTCCTTTCCAGAGTTCAATTTATAATTAGCAAATTGTCTCCAATGCGAG
>JZLH01S0622574.1:615-16067 GCA_001188425.1 Eucidaris tribuloides | reverse complement strand
CAGTACAACAAAGCGATAAGAACCCTTTGTGGTTGGGAATCAATTAACACTTGTCAATCAATGTGAAGGACACTGGTCGTATAGCGGTATATTGTATTTAATTTGGTATAGAAGAATTGGGCAAATGAATAACAGGATCTTGCTTTTTAAAAAGTTTTAAGAATAATTGTTTGGATAGGCGATATTGAGGGTAATTCTGTTGTTATGGATATCTTGTTTTATTTGTCCGTATGTGTTGGTCCTTTTGCGTCTGTATGTGTCACTGTGTGCTTATATATGTGTGTGTGTGTGTGTGTGTGTGTGTGTGTGTGTTTGTATATTTGTGTCTGTGCGTCTGTCTGTCTGTGTACATCTTCATGTGTCAGTGTATCTATTACATGTGTGTCTGTTCGTGTCCGTCTGTGCCTGCGTGTGTGTCAGTGTGTCTGTCTATTCTTGTGTGTGTGTTTGTGGGTGTACCAGTGTCTGTCTGTCTTTCATGATATTGTGACCCGTCACTACGATATCCTGATAAAGTCGCACGACCCAATGGTAAGGAAAGTGCCAATGTCATATGATATAAAGTATCAGAGTGAAGGGCCTCGGTTTGAATATCAATATTTTCACCCGCAGAATTTTAATGTTTATGTTTCACAAAATGTGCTGCTTTATCAGGGTTTCGAGGTGACGGGTCACTGTAAGTATGTATTTAAGTACAGTATGTGTGTTTGTGTCTTTACAGGGGCGCAAATCCCGATGGGACATGTCTACCCCCCCCCCCCCCCACGATGTTAAGGTGGGGGATACAATATCAAATGTCCCCTTATACGATTTGGAGAAATAAATATTTCGTCCCAACAATTTGTCCTAATCCCCCCCCCCCGAGAAACCTTTTGGCTGCTGATTTGGCTGCGAATAAAAAAAAATGGCGCGCGGAATTTTCTTGAGGGATTTCGCCCGCCCTAAGATTTTACTCTTGCGCCGCCACTGAAAATGTCAGGGGGAACGGGGGACCCAGACATTTCCCTTAATGTACACATCGCTAGATGCTCTCCTGTAATTTAAACATCCTGATATGTCATTATAAACAATTTTCAGGAAAGGACAGGACAGGAAAGATAGATGGATAAAAAGAGGGTAGAAAACAAGGGAAAATCCGAAAAAGATATTTATTTTTTTGGGGGTATAGATGTTTATTTCACAGCGAAGTTTCTCCAAGTGCGAGACTGATGTCGCCCACCTGCCGTGCTAACTGAGCACATGTCCCACTCTCCCTGTTCCCTGCACTGGTGATGAAGTTTTAAGTCAACCACCTCTCCTCCACGCAGCATGCTTTCTGACCAAGGGGTTGATCCCGTAGTGAAGTCAAGCTGGACGTGGAAACCCCACCCCAACTTCGACAATAGACTGCCACCTGGCCTTCTTGGAATTAGTCAAAAGTTTGTAAACAGCTGTCAATCAATTTGTTGCACACTCCAGAGATAATGTAATTTATTCTCCTTATGCAAGAAATAATCGTTTGGATAGGCGATATTGAGGGTAATTCTGTTTTTGTGGATATCTTTCTTCTTTTTGTCTGTATGTTTTGGTCGGTTTGCGTCTGTATGTGTCAGTAAATGTGTCAGTGTGTGTTTGTGTCTGTTTGTCCGTCTGTCAATCAACTTGTTGCGGGCTCCAAAGAAAAGGTAATTTATTCTCCTTGTACAAGAAATAATCAATTGGATAAGCAAAATTGATATTTTTCCTGTGTTTGTATGCGTGTGTTTCAGTATGTGTATGTCCGTGTGTGTCTTTATCATGTGTCAGTTGTTTTTCATTGTTATATACATTGTGATATTTGACATTTTGATTAATAAAGATGAATAAATAAATGTTTAATAACATAATCGAGGATTCTAATCACAGCGCGTATAAATTTTACGCCTCCCGACTTTTTAGTGAAGACCGAAAATAATGGAGGGGATACTGACAGGGTTCGTAACTTCCACAAGTATAAATTCAGAATATTTAAGATAATATTAGCAGGAGATTCTGATGGATATCAGACGTAACGTCTTCCCACTTTGTTTAATGAGGAATGAAAACTAATGAAGAAGATAAACAATGAAGAGATTACTCAGCTTGTCCGTTACCTCCGTTAGTCATTTATAGAATTCCGAAATGTTTAATAACACCCATACATATAGCGAGGATTTTATTGACATCGGAAAGACAATTTTGTCTCGATAATTTTAAGATAAGAACAAAAGGCAAACATGGAACACTGAAACAGTGTCTCTACTTGATAATAGTGAATCTTATTTTATAATAATGACAATTGTTCTTTTTAGCATGTTCTTGTTGATTTCGCTAGTCCTTTATGTGTTAATGAAAATAGTTATTTTTCTTATAGATCTTAACAAAACTAGCCATTTTTAGTGTCTCCTTTGCAAAAGTGAATAAAATAATGATTATTAAGATGTTTCAAAATTAATTGCCAAAACTGTGCGGCAGGAGACCTTTAGCATGCTAAGGGTTAATATACCGGATATCAATTTTGCGTCCCAACTTTTAAATGAGACGAAATAATGAAAGGGATACTGAATGTGTCCGTACGTGTATTTTAATTTCCGTAAGTACTTGGACAAGCAACAAACATACATACATGACATACATACATCTACTCCTGCTACGCTCTATAAAAAAAATAAAAAAGAGTCACAGAAAGCGTTTAATCGAAAAGAAAAGAGCGGCTCTTAAAGGGCTAATGTACGTGTAGCACAGAACAACAAACGGATATCAAAGCAACAAGCAAGTACAAGTAAATAAATTAAATGAATAAGAAACACACCACACACACACACCACGACACACACACACACACACACACACACACACTGACGAGACTACCCTTATAGTGTTTCCATAGCAAACCTAATTCTGGTACACGTACTAGGGTATCATGTGCATTAACAGAATAACGTTTCCCCAAAATACTTAATGAACTCACACCCAGGTCATGGCAACGCTTTCTGCTATCGAAAAAAATGAGGGGGGGGGGAGCTAGTGATGTCATGCATACAAGAATTGTTTAGACAAAACTTTGGGGGGGTGCGGTTGGAGGCAGTCGTTTTTAAAATTGTCAAAAGTCACAAATCGGCGGCGCCGTCGGGAATAAAAACAATCACGATCGACAGGAACAGGCTCTGCTAAAAGGGGTGTTAGGGAGAATTTTGAGCACGAACTCCTGTACATGGGCGGCGGCCCTTATTGTTTGGCCAAAGTTACAATGTATTAAAACTTACGGGTATTTTAGTGTTTGTTGAAATCCCCCCCACCCCCGCATTTTTGCGTCCGGGAGATGTTACCGTGGAAAAAAAAAATGACGCGCGATTGTCTGCAACTCTCCCCCCACCCCCGACGAATCCATTTCGGCACCGAACATTTTCTCGACGCGATTTCGCCCTGCCCTAAAGACTTTTACCCTGGCACCACCGTTCTTTATAAAAGGGGTTTTTGAATGCAAACTAAAGACACGCCTCGTGCGTAACCCTGTGCAGGGACCTGCTCTAAAATATCCCGAAACAAGTAGTTAAGATGGCTACTTACGGGATTAGCGCGATGGGGTACCCCACTTTGCCGAGGAGGAATGGCCTGCACAATTATTCTCCCTACTAGTAGCTTTTTCAATGATTTTGAACTGAGCAGTTTAGATGTTAATGTTAATTTGTCCAAAATGAATATATGCGGCTCTATTATGAATGTCCATTCACGAAACTAGTGTTAATCAGAGAATAAAAATCCACTCACGAAACTGCAAGCTAACATGAAAGCCTCGAGTTCCCATACGCATATCTGATTCTCAGGGCCCCACCACGCATTCCCAGAAGCTATACAGAAATTAATACAGAAAGAAAGCGGGGCCCCTCCCCTTGCCATCGCGTTTCTGTTTAGAAATCTGCATTAAGACCTGGCCAATCACGGTCGATTTATAAAATAAACTACTGCGATTGCAACATTTAATTTGGTTAATAGTAAAAGTGCCATCAATTAATCTTGTTTTGTCACCGAAGTTTGGAGACGCGAGCATTGACTAAGGATCCATATGTGTGTGTGTGTGTGTGTGTGTGTGTGTGTGTGTGTGTGTGTGTGTGTGTGTGTGTGTGTGTGCTGTCCCGTGTGTATGTTTGTGTTATGTTTCATGTGTGCAGTTTTGGTTTTGCGAGTTGCACTGCATGTGTTATTTTTGTGTATGTGACATGTGTGTTCTGTTGTATTGTTTGTATGTTTTGTCTGTTTGTCATTCAGAGTAAGGTTCCCACTGTTATGGATGTAATACATTCATATATAATGACTGAAAGAAACAGACTTCGAATGAAAAACATGTAATAATATGCGAATGGCTGATTTGAAGTAAAACCCCCACAGATCTCGCGTTCCAATATCATGCAGGTGATTTCTTTCAAAATATATTTTGTTGACAGGTGCGTAAGACAAGTGGGGGGGGGGATGGGGGTATGCGTCCCCCAAACCACAAGGTGAGGGCTGACATGTTTACAATCTCTCCCCCCCCCCGGTATGCACGGAAAACAATTAGTAGTAATATTGTATAAGTTTAGTATAGTAATCAGTATAGTAGTAGTATTTATTATTATTATTATTATTAATGTATTAATTATGTATTATTATTGTTATTATTATTAATTTATCATTATTATCGTTATTTGTTATCGTTATTCATCATCATTACAGTTATATATCTATGATAGTATTATTATTAGTAGTAGTAGTGTAGGTGTGGTGGTGTCGTGTCACCTTTATTAACTCAGGAGAATATTAGATTTTCTGGTCATCGCAAACCACTGTCCTTCTACTCTTTATAGATTGCTGATGTCTACTTTACGAATACTAGTGTTATCAGAGAATAAAATACCCCACGAAATACTATAAATGCCTTGACTTCGGTTACCATATCTGATTCCCACCCCCGCCCTGCAATTCCTCATTATGAAAATTCAGGCCTTACAGGCCGACATGTGCGAGACTAAAAGAAAGGCGGCAGACCCTCCCCTGCCATCCGTTTGTGGCTAGAATCTCATTAACATGTCAATCAACAGGTCGATTTTATGAAAAACTGCTTGATAGCAAAATAGAAGTTGAACAATTGCCCAATTGATTCAAGGTTTGTCAGCCTGAAGTTGGAAGACGGGACGGCCATGACTAAGGGTTGCCGATAATGCTGTGTGATGTATGGTGTGTGTGTGTGTGGTGTGTGTGTGTGTGTGTGTGTGTGTGTGCTGTGCGTGTGCGGTGCATGTGGCGTGTGTGTAATGTGTGTGTGTGAGTGTGTGTGTGTGTGTGTGTTGTGTGTGTGTGTGTGTGTGTGTGTGTGTGTGTGTGTGTGTTGTGTGTGTGTGTGTTGTGCTATTTGAAGCATGCATCATGACTGACCCTATTACCAGCAAATCATCTCGCCCTATAGGTGGCGAGGACCTGTCTAAACCACTGGTTATTTATTATCATTATTTAAATTTATTGCGTTTACTTATCTATTTATTAATCTAATTCATTTATACAATTCAATAATATTTCGAGGGATTTGATAGAAGCTATGCGTTCTCACTAAACGTAGGCATCAGATATTTCAAGATAAACATCTTTATGCATCACTTCTTCTTCGTTTGACATACGCGAGGGATTCCCTGTTTTTTCCAAGTCATTTCCGCCCCGGATTTCTCTTGATTGTGAATTATCTGAGTCCAACCAGAATTACGCCCAGTACAGCACTTGGGCATGACGAATGAATACTATTCTTTAAACGGCCGCTTTTATTACAAGAATTTCACCAGGCCGAAGTATTGGCGTGATTAACGGACCATCGGTTGACATGGCTGTGAAAACACAAAAGCTAGAAAAACTATAAGTTTGGTCACAGGTATAGGCGGAATCATGTGTCAACACAACAGCAAGGGACACACACATGTGCCCATACGCGTACGGCAGGAGGGTGTTGGGGTCTATTATACACCTTCCCTATTTGGCAAAAGGGGGTTAAACACCCACAAACACCCCCCTTTTTTGTCAAAGGGGTTGTTTGAAATTTGAAATAACCATAAAAAACATGAATAAATGTTATTTTTCTTGGATTTGGATTTTCGGAAAAAACAAATTGTCGTCCTTATAACACCCCCCCCGCCCACGGTGAGCGACTTTTCGGAGGCTGGCGTGACCATGAAAAATTTCGGGCTCCCTTATGATTTTGAGGGAAAAATCCATCTTTGCCCGCCCCCCCTCCCGATTACTGACGGGAAAAAAATGTTGACCTGATTTGGAGGTAAACAATTTTTCGTGCCACCAACACACCGCCGCACGCGCTGAGCGATTTTTCGGAAGGTAGAGTGAGGGGGAATTTTGGACCTTGGATTAGGAGAAAAAGAATCGTCGTTTACTAAACCCCCGTCCCCCCCCGCGAGGCGATTTTTTGCGTCAATATCACCCCCACCCCACCCCGAGCGAAGTTTTCAGCGCTGGACGTGAACGCGGGAAAAATGTGAAAGAAGCGCTAGGATTGCCGCGATGAAGACCCTTGGGCAAAATCCCTGCGGAACGCCTATGCACATCCTCACACACAAGTATTAGATCAGACAACACACCAAAAAGCCTCACACACATCCAGAAAACAGTGCACAAACACAAATCAGAACTCATAAGAAAATCATAGATATCTAAACACAACCAATTTAGGCACACAGTTGAGCTAATACATGTACTGTATTGGTTGTGTCATCAAACAGCCAAGAGCAGACAAGAAATGTGACGAGCAGTAGGAAAAGAGGATCCCATTCAGCAAATCTCTTTTTGAACATTATGACACACGTGTAGGGACAGTGGGGGGGGGGGGGGAACTACTGTATGGCATCCCATCCCAGCTCATGGTGGAGGAATGTTTAGTATTACTGTTATTACTACTATCAAAAACTATTAATTTTATTATTATCGTAAACATTATTTTCCACAATACGCTGCGGGAAATAATTTTAAGATAATTATTAATTTATCAATACATGGTTCAAACAAATTATTTTGAGACTGATACGCCACAGGCATTTTGTTATCGTTTTGTTTCAAATTGTTACGATTGTGCTTGTTAAAACACTGTTTTGTTTATGAAGTTGTGTAAGGGCCTGCATACTGCGGGTGAGAAGAAATATCCTTCTCCTTCCGCTTAAGGACTCTGGGTGTATCTGTTTGTTAAGCCATCTTTAATTTGATCTTGTTTGAAATAAGATGATTCTAAATTATATATTACTTTTTTATTATTATATATTATTATTATTATTATTATTATTATTATTATTATTATTATTATTAATCATCTATCATTATTAATTTTATCATTATATTATTATTATATTAACCACTTATCATAATCATTATAGCACTGTTAGTAGTCGTCATTGTTACCTGTTTAATTTATTATCTTTTTATTATTCAAGTCTTTATTGATTTTCAAGATTCATAGATAGCAAGCATACACAAATCATAACAAATTACAATAATTAGCAAATGGAAAAAAGAGAAAAGAAAAAACAGGAGTGTACAAAAATACATATGTTACCGTTAGAATTATTTATAATTCTGTATAATAATTATTATTGGGTTATTGCATTATTGTAAGTAGTATATTACTATATCACTATTCTAATATAGTCCGTGTTTATTATTCTTTTAGTACATTTGTATTTTGACCCTCACAAATTAATCAGCCATCATGTACTAAAATTACTAGTACATGACAACACACAAAAACTTTCAAAATGTCCATTTCAAACAAAAAGTGTTGTAGTCAAATAACTCAGTTGAAAACTGCTATGAATCCGAGAGCTTCTTGGGGGGAACTCCTGACGGTCTCCCTTCCGGCGACCCGAGTCGAGGGATTTTAAGCTCTATACCCAATACGTGCCTTTCAGTCACGTGACACTTCCTGTTGACTGCTCCGCATCACACACCTCAGTTTTTTGGGTCTATGCGACATGCAAGGTCACATTCCATATACTATATTGGGCGATAAAAAGATTTTGACTTCACGGCATGCGGCACCGACTTTCGGAATTTTCGTGCAATTAACTCGAATTAACTTCGCTACCATTTCGGGTTGTACCATGTAGCACGATGTGATTTCGTCGATACATTTCCAAAGTATCCGAACAGACAAAGGAGATAATATCACATTCCAAGGTCATGGTTATATGTGAAATGCTACATCCACGAGTGGAGTTTCACATTCGTGCGAACCAAAAGTAAAGTTTGGATGCAAGATTTAAACCTGCAGATTTTACCCAAATCCTTTATTTCAGTCATGAGTACATAATTTATATTTTCAAGAAACATAATGTTGAGTTTCAGTACGAAATATTGTAAACTTTTGAATGGCTAGAGTGAATGTTTTGGCGGTAATGTCTTTTCATTTTCGAGGCGAGTTTCAATGCAAATCACAGTGCTAGTGGTAATATTAGCTAGTACTTTGTTTACGGAACAGTTCCATTCGGACAGGTATCGTCGTGTTGCAACCTATCGTACTTGAAATTTTAGATTTGTCAGTAAACAGACAAAACTTAGTTGTTAATCATTCAAACGATCATTATAGTTAGTTTGACGTACATGAATGAAGAAATATTCAGAATTATCAGGTAAATTGTATTTAAGCGAGCTCAATGAAGTTGATTTACCTTTGTGACGGGGGGGGGGGGGGGGGGGGGCGAATGGGTATGGTTCTGTTGGCTGTAAAGTGTAAACACTTTGTGTACGTTGTGCAGTGAAATCAATGGCGATGTGATTGTGAAGCTTAGCATTACATTCCGCGAATACATTTAACGATGACCGTTTTTAATCAAATTTGCATTTTTCAAAAGAGTGACTTTATGTTTGAACTTCCATATTTAGCTTATACCTTCCTTTACCGGTAAATTCAAGTTAGAAATTTTAAATTGATACAGTTTTTGTTACATCGTAATAATTTGGTCGATGTAGAACTTTGCTTGGTTGAGAGTTGTGACTTGTGTACATTGGCTCACACTTACGTGTGCTCAGCAGTGTGCAATTTTGGATACAACTACGAATAATTTAGCGATGTTTAATCAAATCATTATATGGTAGGCCCCAAGACTGACTTTATTCACTTCCACATTAGTTATAGGCTTTTTTTACTGAATTTCAAGTTAGAATTTTAGTTGATCATCAAGTTTTTGTTCCAATCGTTTAGTTGGTCATGTAAGTGTCCGGGATTTTACTGAGCTGAGTACACACGCAGTGGGCAGTGCTGCAGTCGGTAGTGCAGGCATCGCTGCTGTGCTATGCGCCTGTGCAGTGAAAAGTTGCTTATAAATACTCGCAATTGAGCTGAGCCTAAGGCTGCCTATGCAATGTTGTGGGCAGCACTCGGTCAGACGTGAATGCAAATGTCATGTTCGGTCTTGTACTAGTATTATCCGGGCCGAATCATAATATGATGAAGCCTGAATCGTCAACGACGCGATACACTGGGCCAAAGCTTTCGGGCAAGGGTATGCTTAAACTTGGAAATTCCCAATCAGATGATGAGCAAAAATGAAATCACTTGATATTACAAGTATTATGGACAAGGTTTCATTTTCATGATTTTGAGGAAAGTTTTACATGTAATTACGAAGAAAGCTTACTAAGATTAAGAATAAAACAGTAGAGTTTAAAATCAGCAAAATTAAATTTCAAAGAATGGGCAATTATAATCCTGCGCATTTGAGTATGTTAAAACTTTGTAGCTTACATGTACATACACTGTCTAAGCCTACGTAGGCACAACTGAGCGATGGGGAAATTATAATCTGTTTAAAGTTTAATGACAAGTTGTTGAGGCACATTCTTATTGGCCGTTCTGTATACGGCAGAGGCGTCGAGCCTGGGGAGGGGGGGGGGGGGAGGCGATGCCCCCCCCCCCCATGAAAATATTGGGGGGGGGTGCAAACATATCGATTTGGCCCCCAATAATTTTGACAGCGTTGAAAATATTCATAATATCGAAAACTAAGATATGTGTTAAAAACATTGAAAAGACACTATAAGGAAACCATTAAAACTTAGCATAAAAATATCCATCAAATATACAAATTTGTCCAAATAATTTTGTATTGTCATTGTGCGCGGCACAGGATCGCGCCGAAGAATGTTTGACATTTTTTCACATTTGCCCCCCCCACCCAATCCGATAACATGGATCGACGCCCCTGCGCGCGTAACGGTGCATATTTTAATTGTGTATAATCACTGGTTATTAACGCCGTGGTATTACAGTGATTGTGTCACGAGTCCAGTAAAGTCGAGTCCCGAGTCCAAGTCCGAGTCCGGCTTTTCCGAGTCCGAGGTCATGAACCTTCCGAGTCCGGTCCAAGACCGAGATCCGACATGTCGCGAGTCGAGCCGAAGTCCGGCACAAATGTAATTAACATATTAATTAATTAAGAACAGTACATCATTAAAATATGCTGATAGTGACCGTACATGGTATTACTAAAGATATCAGTCAAATGAATCAACAAAGCAATTCAATTTCGCAAAAAGATAACAAACCCACCAAATATTACAAGACAATAGTAATGTTACTTTAGTTTAAAATTGCTGTAGTTTATTACGAGAGCGCGGGTATCTGTGTCTTAAAATGTAGCATCAATCACTTAGTAAAGCATTTTCACTTGTTTGTCAACGAACCCTCCTTGTCTATAACAAAAATCCCCAAAACTTCAATGTGTGGAAATGTAATAATGAGAAAACATTTTTGCTAGATTGGTGAACTAAGCCTAAACATAGAAGTGTATTCAGCCATCACAAACTGTCTGTAACTTGAGTTAACCATTTAATCTGTACCAAAACATCTTCAAAAAAAATTAGATAATAAATTTGGAAGATCAACAGTACTTGATAACATTTAAAAAAGTTGAAAGGTACTATCATACCTTTCAATGTGCCTACTAAGTTGGTATTCATTGGAAATGTTTAATAATATATGGCAGTGACAAATTTCACATTTTGCTACATCATTCTTTAATTTGTTCAGAAGATCAATTTTATTAATTGATTGGGCCAGCAACCCTCTAAAGTATTCACCATACAGAAGACTAACCCAAAGTGAGAGGCGGCAAAATAAGCCTAGCGAGCTTTTACGTCTCGACACTCTAAAGTAAAGCCAAAGTAAGTAAGTAAGTAAGTAAGTAAGTGTGTGGTATGTACACACAACACACGTGTAATAAGCATTGCAAAACTAAACACGGAAAGACAGTCCAGAGTGGACTGCTACTGTGTGATCATTTGCTGAAATTTATTTAAGGATTTTATATTTGAAAATATTCGTGAAATTTTGTAAAATTTTAGGGCGAATGAACCTGAGATATCCCGTATTGATAGCGCGCAAATAATGCCCCGGTCTCGAGCCGATAAGGACTCGACGCCGGAGTCATCGGTCAGCAGCCCCGAGTCGCGGAGTCCGAGACCGGAGTCTCCAATGACAGCTTCGAGTGCGAGTCCGAACCGGAAGTCCAAGCAAAAAAACGGACTCGGAGAACCAGGACTTCGAGTCACACATCACTGTTATTACAACACCAATTTATCCTTCAAGTAGAAGTTGGAATTAATTTATATGTGTGTCTTGGTGTCTGTGCCTGTCTCTGTGTGTATGTGTGTTGTTCTGTCAATATCCATGATTGTAAAATATAGAAAATGCTACATAAAATATGTAAACTTGTGACGGAAGATAAACATAAAATCATCATCGAGATATTCTGACATTTACACCATAGAACAAATATTCTATATAAGTTTTATGAATATTGATTTTAAATTTTGCAAAATATGAACAGAATATGTGAGACACTTAACAGAATTTATGGCAAAATCTGTTATCACTACGCTCCAAGTTTCCAACTGTAATATTGTGAACGTTCCAAATTACAAAAGCATTTTTATACATATTTATGAATATTAATGATCCAATTTTCCAATATGTAATTTTAATAGAAAATATTGCAAAAATGTGGGAGAATGTATGATCAATCTATCCTGCAGGATTCATTGTAAAATTCTGACCATTATTCAAATAACAAAGCATTTTTAATGCAATATTTGTGAATATTAAATATCCATAATTTTCTAATATATGACAGATATTACTGAAAAATATTGCAGAATTGTGGTAAAATGTATTATGCATCTAATATTGTGATACAATACTCCAAATAGCAAAGCATTGCATGCATAATTTTATTAATATTAAATATTAATATTTTCAAAATATGAATATATATTAGATGCAAAATATAATCACAAAAATCCTGGCAAGTTTTAAGAAATAACAAGGGCATATTAGTTTTCAGTGTTCATGATCTGGGCAGTGCTATTGTTTAAAATAAAGTAAAACAAAAGAATGACGCTGACACCCGTGGTCAAAACAATGGCATGACCTTGTAATCACTTAATTGTGCTATATTTTCGCAAAACCGTTCAATAGGTATTTGAAAAATTCAAACAGGTTGTGAATGCGAAGAGAGGCGCTTTCATGCTAGCATTCAACTTTCCTGGCCTATTTCATTTTGGAAAATCCACCTGAAAAAATGCGCAATATAAATATATTACAAATTAACAACCTGTGAGCAATCAGTATTTGTTCTACTAAATAAAAATGCAGCTAGATTTCCACATGCATCACATTTTATACAAGAAAAATAACATTCCAATGTGGCTAGATCAACAAGATTTTTGAATGTGCAAAAAACAACTTGCCATCAAATTCGCGTTAGACAGGGTTTTTAATTTCGACAAAGATCATATACGGTAACAATACCATACGCGATAACGGGTTTTCCTGAGAATTTTTCCAAAATCTTGTTAAAATCGCGTAATCGGCCCTGAAACCGGTTTCCGCGTTTCATCACACTCAGCTGTGCGAGATCACACACGGCGACGTCCAGTGTCCGCTCGACTCAGCGCACTGGCACAATGTAATACATGTTCGCATGATGAATGGCAAAGAGTGGTGAACAATTCTCGTACTATGGTGTGGCGCAGTACACAGCGTGTGTACTGGCGTAGTACTAGTTACCATTCTGAAACAGAACAAGGCGACGCTATTATTTCGGCGTGGTGCTACCCGAGTGGCGGCAATGGTGCATTGCCCGTGTCGTTGTGGTGAGGTAAGACTGTTGTTTTTGTCTCTGTTAAGACATTTTGCGTAGAGCTTTGCTGTCTTATATTAAAAATTGAACGACCATGACCTGAAACAAGGAAGTAGGAACTAACAGATAGAATTAATAAATGTCATCAAAGACAGTTTGGTTTGTCTGGGCATTTTCAGTTTTTGTTGTAAGATGCACTCACTGCAGTGTAGCAAAACATGTTCTGACAATGGCAAACATCCATGCTGGCAACAGTCAAAGAAGCTAACAGTTTTCCGGACAGAAAAAATTGGAACAACTGCTTATTGCATCATGTGGTAATAGAAGGTTTGGCTGGTTTAGGAAATAACTTGGCCATGAATGAAGTTGGGCAATATGTGCCAATGGTACCTGTTTCTTGAATTTTCTTCGCATCTTTTGTGGAGTTCAATGAAATGCTTCTTATGCCCCCTCCCCCCTAAAAAATCCACATATATCACAGACGTCATACCCCATTCGCCTCACACACACACACAGCACCACACACACACACACACACACACACACACACCACAGGTGTAAGATGGGAATAGTTGGGCTGATGTTGTTTATCACCATTAAAAACTTAAAGGGTGATTAAAACAGTCCAGGTCTTCATCCTAACTGTAATTTGAAGAGCTGGTCAGTGTCTTTTGATTGAATTTATTTATACCACAACCAAAGAATGATATATTAACTTAACAATAAAAAGGAGGCAGTCAACAGAAACATAAGCAGATGTTATGTAGGCAGTTCTCACACTTTGCATTTAAGATTCGCGATGATGCATTGTATTGATATTGTAATGTCTGTTCACGTTGCAGGGTGCCACTTATTTGTTGCTGCCAGTTGAAGATGGGAGCAGACTGGAGCCAGAAAGGAGGCTATGCAAGAATAAACAAGGGCATTCAATTATAGTGACCTTAAAAGTTGACAATGTATAAGGATTTTTTAAGATATGAACAGGATGATCAATTTGTTTAAAATTTTTAAATGTTTGATTAGCTGTATGCGCACAAACAAATGTTAAAACTCATATAAATGATGAATGTTTGAAGCACATTTAATCACCCAAAGCATCAATTTACCAATCAGCATCTATCTCCTCACAAACCACACCACACACATGTATCACGAAGGACACATATTTGCAGAGTAAACTTGCAAATGAAATCAGATATTGACATTAATTTTCTTAATAAAATATCTTTAAGAATCATGGAGATAAGTCAGCAATTACTCATTCAAGAGCAGATCAAAGTTTTACCAGTTGGAGAGGGGGCAGGGACATGCATGTAATATTTTTCTTTATGTACTAAAAAAGTTTTCAATCATTAATTCAAGACTTTAACCTACCTTGAATGTTTCTCACAATATTTTATTTTGTTTACATTTTGCAACCAATGCATGTCTTGAAGTTATTTTAAAATAAAAACCCGTCAGTAACCAGCAAATACACATCCATATTATACAGTACCTAATTTAAGTTGTGAAAGATTAGTCATTCAGTACATTATAAAACATGGAAATGTACAAGTTTCCAGCTTGTCACTGGCTACATTTGATCCTGTTAATTCTATTGTAATCAATGTTCAGAAATATAATTATGTAATAACAAGAATGTGCAATGTTATTGTAGTCTTTAGTACATTTGGTCAATTTTGTATGTCATACTGTCGTAATGTAATGTTATTATACTGCACTTATTTATTCCTGACCAGTTTTAGTAATTTATATGGCCAATAAAAATCTCTTTGTACAGTCTGGTATCTGTTTATATGTCAACTTTATGAATAATAAAATACAGTACTGATACTATTACTAGTACATGTTCGGATCCCAGGAACCTCAGCCAAGAGGAATGAAATATTTTCGCAAGAGCTCGAACCAATCTGGAAAAAGCAAAAAGAAGGAAAAAAATTAGGCATTACACGTAAGTACTTATTATTGAGAAGAAAAAAAAAGCAGAAACAAAAAAGTACAGATAGATCTAAAAAGAATAAAATGAACTAAACAATGTTCCTGTGAAAAATAACTCAAAATGTGGCAATGAGTGACCCAAAGAATACCATAATTTAAATTTTTTTTTAATTATTATTTATTTTTTAAGCTCACCTGAGGCCAGAAGGCTTAAGTGAGCTATTGCGATCGCTTTTGTCGCGTCGTGCGTCGTTCGTGCGTTCGTTAAACTTTACACATTTTCAACTTCTTCTTCAAAATGCATGATTGATTTAGCCTAAACTTGGCAAGGAAGGAGCCTTTAAGGGGTGGGGAATT
>JZLH01S0622570.1:0-15993 GCA_001188425.1 Eucidaris tribuloides | reverse complement strand
TGAAAATAGAAGTATCAAAAAAGGAAAGTTTCAGCGAAAAAAACAAAGTTGGAAATAAAGGGGTGTTAAGAAATAAATGTGTAAACAGTGTAAACACAAAATCTCAGGTATAGATTAATAGAGTAAATTAATTTTTAAACAGGTATGATTCAAATCAATGTAAATACAGACATTCTTCGTGAAACTTTAGCATATATAATCTACAGTAAATAATTCTACGTTTTTAAACAATTACCTCAAACAGGGATGGTTTCCGGTGAAAAATAAATATGTGGAAATCACACACAAACACACAGAGAGAGAGAGAGAGAGAGAGAGAAATACAGAAACAAACACATACATAAACACACACATACACACAAACAGAAACACACACATACATAAACACACACACACACACACACATAAACAAACACACACGCATAAACAAACACTCACAAACACGCATACATACAATCGCGCACACACACACACAAACACACACAAACACACAAACACACACAAACAAAATACACACGCAAATACACACACTAGCACACAAACACACACAAACACATACAAACAAACACACCACTCAAACAGACACACACAAACAAACAGACACAAAACAAGCAAACATATGCACAAATAATGTGCAAAATATTAATACCAAAAAACAGACTGAGAGAAAATTGGAACAGACAAATTGGATGGAAGGGAAAGGTCGAAAAGGGAGGAAAGGAAAAAAAAAGGGGAAAGGGCGAAACAACAGAACATAAAGGTAGGACACGGAGGGAGCGGCGAGAAACGAAAAAAAATAACAGAAAAAAGGGCCACACCATTGCACTTTTGCTAAAAATGTGAACGTAAAAATCACTACATAAAAGCAACGCGATATGATGAGATGATGATGATGATCATTCCATCTCATCACCATCACCATCACCATCACCATCACCATCACCAATCACCCATCACCACTCACCATCACCATCACTCATCTATCATATCAATCTCATCAATCATCTATTATCATCATATCATCATCATCAATCATCATCATCATCATCATCATCATCATCAATCATCATCATTATCATATATTATTACTGCCACATTAACTATGCCACATTTTGGCTACTATCTAAATGCTTGGCCAAAACCAGTAACAAAGCAATCATCAAAAATTGTATATACAAATCATTAACAAATGAATCAAATTCAACATATGACCAATAATCATCTTATTATCTAACAATGCTCACAAGAAATAATACAACAAAAAGTCCCACGAGAGAAAACCTAAAAAATGTGGAAAAAGAGTGGAGGTAGAGATATAAAGGGGAAATTGGAAGAGTACCAAAAGAAATATAGATATGGAGAGCATACCTACACATAGGCACTATTGTAATTATCACAAACACAACGGGCGAAAAACAATTCTATATCAATTAGTTACATCTAGGAAGACACAGGGAGTTTGCTATCTCTCAGAATATGTTGTTTTACTCTGGGGGAGAACATTTTAGTTTTGATCGATTTGCATTTAATGCTGCTACAAGTGATCGTTGGCGATACGCTACCCCACGCTATGGGTAAGTTAGAGTATCGTTGGGCATAAGTTGTGAACGTCGGCAACACGACAAGCATTTGTTGGTATAAGTTATCTATAACTTATCGAAACGTTCCATATAATTTATACGTTATGTGTAGGTCCAACTCGTTATGAGCATGCTATGTACACGTCCAAAAGTGCAAATCGGAAAAAATCAAAGTTCAGTGTATGCCAGCGTTTTACCCCTAATTTGATACGTCAGGCATACGTTGGCTAAATCGTCAAGGTGTGACTATGCCTTAAGAAGTCTCCAAACGAAAACACACGATATTGCATCATTTCTTAAGAATAATCCATATGACATATTGTCATTATAGTCATTATCTGAAATGTGGCTGGATGAAAATGATTTAACCATTCATGTTTATAGATGGCTATACGTTTGACAGATTAAACAGAAATTCTGGATGCAGAGGAGGAGTTGGATGTTATGTTACACAAAATTTGTCTTATGGAAAGATCTGGAAGATGAATCAATTGAAATAATTTGGACTGAAATGTTGATAAAAAATCATTTTCACTTGCCCACAAGAAGAATTGACTTGCCCTGGGTAAGTGGCCAAATGCTAGTGTTCAGCCCTGGCAATGCCTCTGAATTACATGACAAACTCACTTGCAACAGTTCTCCAGCGGGGCATCTGAAAACAGCTCCATCCCGATGATTGCATAAAAGTAGTAGATGATCAGCAGGCATATACCAACACTGCAAAAAAAAACAACAGATAAAAATAGAACAAGAGCACAAAATTACAGTAGGAGTTGCTTGATTAGTCAACATGAGATAAGGGGAGGGGGAGGCACAAAATTGAGACACAGGCTTTTTTCAAATTACCTTTGAAAATAAGACCCTTTTGTTGTGTAGAGTTGTAAGCCAGAATTGTACTCTTCATAGATGACAAGGCAGACACCAAACAAAGTCTTGCCAGTGTCTTGTGACTTAGTGTGATCATATTATCAAAATGATGCAATTTCAGACTTTCAGCAGTTCACAATGCAAATTTTGGATCTTTCCTATGGGTTAAACAAACTCAAGGCAAGTACAGACTCTTCATGGCAATATATTGACCTTTTAACCTTTGATGTGGTAAAGCAATGATCTTGACCTAACATGCCTTTCAAAGATGTACATGTATCTGTGGTATGATAATGGTGATCCTATTTCAAAGTTACACAAAGTTTTTGCAAATACAGTGTTTTCTTTGAAGTTCATTGATCTATTGACCTTTGACCTTGGTAAAAATTAACTCATATTCAAACTTGACATGAGCCTACAAGAGATGTACCACTGGTGTGAATTCAGCAATCCCACATCACAGCTTATGAATTTAGTTATTGCATGTGCAACACAATTTATAACAATGCCAATTACACCAATGTTAACACCAGAAATATTGATGCCTATGTCTCAATCTGCTACACAGGTGAGACAAAAATCTGCTCTCTATACCCACCTTGCCATCCTTGGAGTAATCTCATACAAAGTACCAAAGACATCCCGGTATCTTTTCTTCATCTTGAAGATTCTGTAAATAAAAACAAAGAAAAAAGAAAATGTCTTTTATACACAGATTGTAACACAGCATAAACAATTAAATGAGAACTCTTCCCAGGATTTAATGCGGAGTCAGTAAATCCAGTACATATTTTTTAGAAAGTTTCAGCAAATTTGGCCAAGCCATTCAAGAGAAATAGTTTGTCAAATATTAAATAAAACTGAATGCTTATGAATGTTTTCATGACCTGGCTCTGTCATATCTGAGTGAACTTCTCACTGTGCACAAACCAGAAAGAAATCTCCGATCTAGCAAGAAAAATTTATTCATTATTCCGACAGTTCTAACCAAAACATATGGTAAACATAGCTTTGCTCACGCTGCTCCAATTTTATGGAACAACCTCCCAGATTCTCTTAGGTGTATTAATACAATAAATCATTTTAAGACTGCTTTGAAAACATACCTGTTTAAAATCGCCTGATATATCTTGAACCGTATACAGTACCTCTCTCATCCCTTTTTTTTTCTATTTTCTTATGGTGCATAGAGACATGCCCAGCAATGTGTTATGCGCTTTATAAGCATGGTTTATTATTATTGTTATTATTATGCTACCCTCTGCACACGGCAACTGTGCTTGTCACAGCAGAGTATCTCTCCACTGACTTTAAACATTAATTTTCATAAATTTCACAAACTTTTGAAATAAAATATCTTTTTGTTTTTATGTATGTATAGAACAACTCTCCATTGACTTTAAATATTAATTTTCACAAATTTCACAAACTTATGAAATTCATCTTGTTTCTCTTACTTTTTTGCCAGGAACTTACCTGAGTAATCTGATGGGTCTCAGGATGACAATGTAGTAGAAGGTTTGATCTACAATCTGAGTGATAAGGCCCACAACAGCGGAGATGGTAACCAGGAAATCAAATCTAAAAATAGCAAAGGAAGAGAGGAAACAAAATGTTAACCTGTTGATTCTCAGATTTGGTAACTCCCATAGATACATTATACATGATATTTGTTCCTGTAGGTAACAGGTTATCTCAAAATATACACCACCCAACTTATTTGACAGTTTGATAAGCCAAATGACCACCACAATACCATATACCTTTGAAGTATGGAGAGCACTTACAGTGAGGCATCTGAGAGCAACCATTCTTAAAGTATTGTTTTTCCAACATTCTGTTAATAGGGCGAGAGCCTGCTACTTCTCAATTTACCCCATCGAGCCCAAAAGATTTGACCCCTCAAAGTTACTTAGACTACCTATGTGATTGAAAAAAGATATGTCAGCTGGACACTGGTGGTCGGGTTTGGTCCCCAGACCGAATTCAAGGGGGTTCATAACCCAGTCCCATGCATGGATTATTGAGTATGTTTGGCGTCTTGGTGACCTGTATGACTCTAAAATGCGCTAGCTCCGCGTGCCATAGTATTACGCGCACGCGCATCAATGATGTTAATACATAACATTGCGCAATGAAATGAAATTGCGCGCACGCATACAGACAAAATGCGTACCGCATCGCACACGTGCAGCATACTCAATAATCCATGCGTGGGACTGGGTTATGAACCCCCTTAAATTCGGTCTGGGGACCAAACCCGACCACCGGTGTCCAGCTGACATATCTTTTTTCAATCACATAGGTAGTCTAAGTAGCTTTGAGGGGTCAAATCGTTTGGGCTCGATGGGGTAAATTGAGAAGTAGCTAGCTCCCAGACTATAAGAAGAATATCTTGACATTCCTGAATGGGCACCTTGTGCAAATATGACTCATCACGTAATTTTCATGTTGAGCTATTTAGTGTTTCCAACGTCTTCTTCCACAGTTTCGTCCAAAATGAACTTTGTTCTGCACAAGCGCAAAAATGTAACTGCAAATAGGCTTATTTCAATTTTAGAAGTATGGGGAGGGGGTGTAGGAGTTCACAGGAAGGGGTCTAAGAGGGAGGAGGCAAAGAAAATATAAAGGGAGGGGTAAGGGAGAAGGGGAAAGTCAGGGAAAGGAGGGAGTACAAGGGGAAGAAACGGGAAGTGGACAGAGTACTAGGAAAGCAACCATAAGGGAGAGAAGGGATGAGATCATGTTGGAGGGGATGGAGAAGTAATACAATGGAGTGTGGAAGTAGAGTGGGATGAGGAGCAGGGGGATGTGGGGAGAAAGAGGGGAGGGAAGAGACAGAGAAGGGCAAGGGTAGGAGGCTGGAGTCAGGGGTGTTGTTAGCCAGAGGGGCAGGGTTTGTTTCTTTTTTTTTTTAGGGGGGTGTTACACCTCTCACATTGGTTGGGAAAATGTCAGGTCAGATTGCCAATGGGTACCTCCCAACCCCCATTTTTTTGCTTGTTAACTTGTCATTCATTGATATGCAAATGATTCTGTTGGGTACACCCCCCCCCCCCCCCGATAAAATTCTAGCGACGCCCCTGGCTGGAGTGTGCCAGGAGAGTTGGTGGAGCGTGGTAAAGATTGGACTAAAATGAGAGGGTAAGGGGAATTTACAGGAGAAGAGGAATTCTGATGGGTTTGAAAACTATGTGCCACCCGAGTTAACCCAAGTAGTATTTTGTAATCATCACCACCATTTAATTGACAAAGAAGCATGGCTCACATTGCAGTAAAGATTACAGCAATACGTTACAAATGTACGTCACTATATTGTAACTTAAAGGAGAATACTTTATAAAATAGATTTCACTTACATATTCCATCCAACGGTGAAGTAACCTTTTGGACCCAGTCCAAGGATTTTCAGGAACACTTCAAACACATAAACTGTGGACAAGAACATCAACGTTTACATTATATTAGTATCATTGTTTGTATCAGATGGGGTGCGTTTAATATGCGATGATACCAGACAATTTTGAGCTGAATCTCATTGTTACATTGTCATCTTCAACAACAAGACAAAGTAAGTTAAAGTGGCACAGGAATTAAGCTCGAGGAGATATTTTCCTAAAAATATTAGAAATTATGATATTTCAATTATCAAATTTTCATACAGTCTACATACAGAAGCTCAGAAATTTTCCATATTTATTAACCTCCTTCAAATCAAAATAACTGGACTGGCAAGTTGGAAGAGGACAAATTTAACAATGTTGAAATGCAAGCAAGAAACATAACCTTCAAATCTGCCTCATTCTACAAAATATTATGAAACTAAATAATATGCTTACAAACTGTGCCACACAGCCAAATGGTATTTTGGTTTCATTGTTATTTGTTTTATTACTCAAAGAATCTTTGAACTCAAATGAATTTTAATATAACTGATTTACAGTTAGCATACTATGCTATTCAGAAATATGAAATTAAGTTCAAAAAGATCTTATACACTTACATGACACAAATGCCCAATCGTACCACGAAACTGCAAATATGTTACTAGAAAAATCATCTGGAGACATTGATCCTGAGAAAGAGACAAACAGAAAAATGTCAACAATAAAATGATATCACGTTTGAGTTCCCATTTATTTGCTTTACATAACTACAGTAGTTGCATTTTATGCATATGAATGAAGCTACAAATTAATCAGTGGGCAAGGGCTGAAGTTCAACATGTGAAAGTGCTTGCTGTGTCAACACAACAAAAAAAAATATAGAAATCAAAATCACATTGTCTATACTAACTATATAATATATTACAAAATTTTAACTTATAATATTAATAACAGCAACAGCACTAGAAAATGCACAACATGACAGTGTATTTGTTGAACACTAAATTGTCTGTTTGGGCTAGTGGAGTATTGTTGCTGAGGTGACGAAACTTTGTATCTCAATTTTTGGTGAAAATTACTTCTCAATGTAATTTTGTAGCAAGGAAGCCAGATTTTCTTCTGTCCAAATCTCAAGATGTCAATCTCAAAAGATAAAGCCACAGTGATTACTTGAAGAAAAGGCAATTCTATTTTTCAGTGTAAAGGTATGACATGATTGGATAGTCTCAACTGGGCTAAACTACTCTAGATCAAGTAAACTTGCAAGATTGCTTCTGTAGAAAAATCTTGTAGTCAAACGTGACTCATTCTAAAACGGGGAAACCTTCTGTGTGGCTCTCTACGGGGCTTAATTTTATCGTGCCCGGATAAAATTAAAATACTCCTATGTTTATGCTTGATTCTCCTTCAGTAAACAAATTACAGACAAATCCTCCAAGGTGGGAGATCCACTCATGCTAGTGTATTGTTGGTATGCATTTCATCTCATTCGGTTCTTGAGGCATTTTCAAGTGTTCCCAATCATGTCACTAACCTTTAAGGCAACAATGTTTTTGGCTTCCCTGAATATTTCACATTTTTTAAGATACAGGTTATCTACTTCTGGTAAGTGTTAAATCTGATGATAGAGGGCATGCTTCAATACAAGTTGTGTACTTTACATAATTTAACGGGTTCTAGGAAGTGTGCATCTCTTTTTCTGAAGAATCTTTTTATGTAACAAATTTTTTTGACCTTATGCTCATGGCTTAAATGAAGGAAACTTATTCCATACAGTAGAGTCTCAGTATAAAGAACATTGATATAACAAAATCTCATATAAACACTTTTTTTCCAGTACCAAAGTTGGATTTTTCTTTGTATTTTATTGCTTTGTGCAACCCTGATATAACAAACTTTGATATAACAAAGTCATTTCCCTAGTCCCAAGGAGTTTGTTCTTATGAGTGCCTACTGAATATGCATTCAGGAAATGTAAAATTTTTGGCCAAGTATGAGAATCACACACATAATCAAGCTACCCCTCTGGTGTGTGCTGCTGGGGCATCTCGAGGATATTCTATGGTAGAAAAAGGTGTGAGAGGTGATGTTTTGATTGGCATTATGTTGCATCCAGACACAGGTGATTTGATCCCATACCAGAACACCTTGCATGCATTGTTGAAGCAACGAAAGGAAGTGGGGGGTCAGTCGGGGTCACATGGATTATGGGAGGAGGATCAGCGGGCGTTGAAGGACGCCGGATTGGGATTTGTCTAAAGTGGATTAGCGGGACTTGGCTGTGGCTCGACGGCACTGGCTGGAAGTCAGGATGACGGGATTTGGGAAAAATAGACGAGAGGGAGGGTTAAGTATTTTATGTTCGGAGATAAGAGAGAAATGACAACCATTCGACCGATATGCCGAGTCACAGGAACTTAAGTTCGTTAACCCAGAACGTGCGCTCGTTACAGTCCACACATTGTCTTTGATGTTGATTTCGTTCAGAACAATTGGCGGCTTCCGACAATTTATCCACGAAATGATTGATGGAACGCAGCAGGTATGGTTAGGCTTGCTTGTAAACGACAGATAGAATTATTCTTCACCAAAAGGTTTTAGTCACGCGGGGGAGATTCTCGTGTTAGTTTAAGATCACGAAGTGTTGCATCACAGCAGATTAACGCAAGTTATCACGTCAAATGCCTCAGGAAATGGCAGTCATAGACTTAACTATCATCATTTTGAAAAACTAGACAAGTTCCTATTAGCAGCTGTGTGAAACAATTGCACTTCCGCAACTCTTCAGTTCACTAAGAAAGACAATTAATTGCAGGCCTTTAACTCTGCTTGGTTGGAAAAGTAGGCAAAAATTAGAGTAATATCTCCAAAAAGTAAGAAAAAGTACAAGGAAAGTAGGATATTTATAAGTAGTGTTTGGGGAATTGGAGCAGTAATCCCAAAGAAAATGAAAACATGCGAAACACATGGAAAAAAAATTCTCAGAATGATGAGAAAGCGAAAATCCATAGAAATTAATTTTCCTTAAAAAAAACAGGTGAGGAAGGTAGTAACAGTACTTTCAGCAACAACCTGTAAAGACTACTCAACTCAAAATATTGCAAAGGTACTTTTTGCTGATAAAAACTAGGAAAAGATGGGAAAATAAGGATTTTTAGGGGGGGGGGGAAATAGGAAAATTAGGATATTCACAAAACAGTAGGAAAAAGTAGGACCAGTTGAAGGCCTGTAATTAAGAACAAAGATGTTAACCACTTGGGCTCACTGTTATACGGCATTATTGTTCACTGACAGATGACACGATTTTCACTTGGTTGACCAAGAAAGGAATGTAATTCCGTAACTTCATGTTTTCTTGTCAAAAAAAGTCTACACATGTTAGTTTTTCATTCATACTGGTACAAAAAGTGTACTCTATGAGACACAAGTATTAGGCAATATACCTGTATCATTTATCCAATGTTTGACTGAGGATTTTGTCATATTTTCTGAGCTTCTCTAGAAGCCTCGTCTCTAAATGTGAAATGAACTGGGCTTCCGTACCGGCCTGTCGTCCCCAAGGGGTTAAATATTTGTGGTTGCAGATGTTGAATAGTCAAGAAATGTTTGTGTCTGGCTCTTTGTACAGGTATAATTTGTTTCCTAATCACAAAATTTTAAAAACAAATTTTAAATGCCTGACACTACATAATGACCACAGTGTGTGTGTGTGTGTGTGTGTGTGCACGACTGTAATTATGTCCCTGTGTGTACATTGTATTTCTAAATCAAATCTCAACACTTACCTCTTTAAAGGCATTGTATAACACTGTTTCCAGTGTAAAAAATCTGAGCTACATGATTCCACATGCTTCCATTGTCTTTGATAAGGTCTAAAAATGAAGCCCTGAAAAAATTGTAGTTCAAAACGATCATTGAGTGCATTTAAACAGTGAAAATCATTGACCAACCATTCCAGTTTTCCCCATAGACTGCTGTGTGGCAGAATTTTCTATCAGCCGATATTCTATTCATTTCCGATTTTTATCTGCACATATTTTACTAGTGATAGCATAACTGTCCAAACTTTTGTGTTCTATGGTGTTTATTTGTCCAGTCAAACACTGTCAGATAGGTCAGATAGCATAGTTTGACAATTTTTTAAATGGGGCTTCCACACTGTTATATAGTGTCTTTCATCTAACATTACACTTTTTCACTTTCATAAGACATTTTTCCCCTGAATTTGTTTTTTTGTTACATTTCTTTGTATATGTTTTTTCTATATTTTTGTTACTTCCTTGGTGGTATTGATGTAGAGCACCATGAGCATCTATTCACTGGTAGAATGTGTGCTTTGTAAGAATTCACTATAATTATTATTATTGTGTTTATATGAATTTGAAGAAAAGGTATTTTCTCATTATACCATATGGGCAGAATTTGATTACACACAGGAACAAATCATATTCAATTAAACTTCATAAACAGACCAGAATTTCTCATCAAACAAGAAAACCCAGGCCTAGTCCTACCACATTCAATTAACCTTATTCTACTGTTTTCGGAATCCACTTCTCAAAGCTTAGTAGGTAGCTCCCTTATTTATCACTATTTGGGCATCGACTAATCCCCCGCGAGCCATCTTAATCAAAGTAACTGATATTTTGGGTTAATTTTCCTAAAATCCGCCATGTCATGTCGCAGCCTAACAATTCCCGCGGATTACCGTACAATAATCCACTAATCCGTCCCGTGCATGTGATTACATTCCGCTCTCGTCCGCGGATCCCATCACTTATTTATTTTTTCCCCTCTCCTCCACTCTCCTAAGTCACTTTTCTTCTCGTCACTTGACTTTTAAGAACACTTTCATGAAAGATGCTTCTCCACAAGACATGATTAGTGGGTGCGTTGAAATGTCGACTTGCCAATGTCGTTGTGGGATATTTATCAATGAGTTAAGAGTGCGGTGGTTGCACACAAACATGTGGGGGGAGAGGAAGGAGGGACGGACATGGAGGGGGAGAGAAGGGGGGAGGGAAGGGGAGAGGAGGAAGGAAGCGAGGGGGAGGGGAGAGGAGAGAAGGGCAAGGGGGAGGGGAGAGGAGGAAGGGGCAAGGGGAAGGGGAGAGGAGGGGAGGGAGGTATGGGGAGAGGAGGGAGGGAAGGATGGGGAGAGGAGGGAGGGAGGGAGGGAGGGGAGGGGAAGAGGGAGGAAAGGAGAGAGGAGGGATGGGGAGAGGAGGAGGGTGAGGGGACATAAAAGTCTTGAAGCACTTACGTGAGAAAATGATGGTCTTGACCATGAAGACGATACCGTTGATTGCAATTATAACGTCTGGATAAACGAGGGAAGAGAATGAAAGCAAAAAAGATGCGTTACATGAGGGGATAATCCACACGGACATATCTGATGAAAGAGGGACCTGGTTGCATGTAATGACAGCATTGTTGGGTATAGGCAGTGTGTAGTTATTGTATGGGCTGAAACATGAATGTTCAGCTATTGTGTTTTAGACACAGCATATCATCTCTTAATGCCCTCAAAATCACACACGTTGAAATATTTCATTTTTTAGAAAATGAAAAAAACCCCACCAAAACTTAAAATTTATCAGGGGATGATGGAAAGCTGACCTTCAACATTCAATTAATTATGCTAAACTTTGAAAGCGAGCAAGTGTGAACTAAGTGCTTACTATAAGTTTCCAGCATATATACTGGTGTACTACAGAAACTACATTTGACCAATTTCACTTGATCAATCTCAGTGATTTATCTCCTCTAATATGGACAAATAATAAATGACACACCACTTTTTGCAGAAAATGATGCCTATTGAGACATTTTCATTATTGTATTTTGTAACCTTTTTCTTAACCTTTCTTCACACCTGTAGGCAGACCAAAGCTATCCAATGGTCAGACATAGAAAGTTTTCAAAGAAAGGTTTTCTAACTTTTCAAATAGGCCAAAAACTGGTGTTCAGCTAAAATGTACCTTGATTGTAAAACAAGTATGTGTTTCATTCATGTATGCTGTGTGCTTCCAGGTCATAGCAATAGTTTGTAATACAGTGCACTTTCGTTATAAAGAACACTGATATAACAAAATTTCATTATAAAGAAATAAAATCTGTGGTCCCATACCTTGAATTTCCTTTGTATTCTATTGTTTTTACAACCCCGATATACAGAAATTTCATTATAAAGAAACAATTTCATGGGTCCCAAGGACTTCTTTATCACGAGAGTGCACTGTATCCAAATGATGCTATTGTTGAAACAAATTAATAATAAACATATTGCATTCACTTAAACAGGAGCAAAACATATTATTTAGTCATGGTTGGTAAAAGACATACACACATATGTGAACAGTGGACATAATACAGCTACTAACAACAACAACAAAATAAAAACTTGTGAAAAAAAATGAATACAAATTAAGAGGGCATGATAAGCGACAACTGTCATCGCCGGTGCGCGATGAGCTCGTACTTCGTAGCCCTGCTACAGTTGTCTTTCTGTCGTGGGCAGGTGGAAACAACCGCTTTCAAAAATACCCAACAGCGATCTTAATCCGCACAAATAAGCCGGGGTAGAAGGCTCTCCCTTCCCCGCACTAATTTCACTTTCACGAAATTACAGTCCCGAGAAATGAATTGCAAGCAAGACCTTTCCTTCCTTCTTTTGTCTTTTCTCATTTTTTGCACTTGCAGTTTCTTTCTTTACACTTTCTCTCTCCTCCTTTTTTTTTTCTATTTTTTTATTGAAATGGGGGGGGGGGTTGGTGTTGTTAAAGATCAGAAAGGTTAGAGACGGAACAAAAGTAATAAGAGAAACCAAGCTAAAGGCATGGAAGACTTGTTATGATGATAGATGCATATGCTATTGCCCGCTACCGAGACGGGCAGAGCATAGTTTTGCGAAAGGCGATGCTCGATAGTGCAGCAGGCCACGATGGAACATATGGTGATGTCATGTGCACTATTTCTCATATTTCTCTCTCTGCCAGCACAGGACGAGAGCTACTCAACCACAAAAAGGTCTTCGACTTCAGATTAACAAATCTAAATCACAATTTTTTCCCTTTCTCCTCCTAAAATGGGGAGGGATATATAACAGGGGTGCCCGGAGGGTTAATCCACCACTTCTGTAAGGTAAACATAAAACACTTGCGGTGGCTTGAATGTCCTAGGAGGATGTGGTAAAGAAAAAAAAGGAGCTATGTTTGCACCTGACATGCAGGTAAGGCTACCAGGGTGAAACCTAAAACAGTATTAGACTTGCAAGACCTCCCATGGCTGTTAGCTGCAGGTGTACGTTTTTGGTTTCAAAAAGAGGTCTGCTTAGACTTTCTGTATATGTCATATACTTTGTGTGGTTTTTCTTCAAGATGGGCATTTCATGAGAGTTTATTTTTGCAATCTTATTCCGTTTTCACTCACTTTGTGTAGGTATGTTAGGAAGTGAAAATTTTCATGGTTATTTGGTTGCAACATTCACAAAAATAACACCACCATGATATATTTAGTGCATACAGTAGCTTCAATAGCAAAACTTCCCTATTTTTAATAGTCTAGTGATTGTTGTTAACTCTTTTTGTGCTCTTTTCTAAATCTCGCCAAGTGATGGCAAACATTCAATTTGCAGCCAATTATGCACAACTTCCTTAAAATTATGACAATAACCTTAATTCATTACACTCATTAATTTTTCAATGATTAATAAATTGCTAGATTAATTAAACAGCACCCTTCTAGCTTTGACGAAAATATCTACAGCTATCATTCATATTTTGGTTTTTGTCCTGTTTTCAGCTTTTAAATCCTTGCTGTTTTATTTATGCCCACAACAAATTGTAAAGGAATATATTTTGTTAATGAATTAATGAATAAAACACGGACAAGTAAATATATAAAATGTACATAATTTAAAGTTAACAAATAAATGAAATAAATGAATAAATTGATATTTAATAAATAAATAAATAGATAAATAAATAAATAAATAAATATACTACTCAAACAAATTAGAATTCACAAATTACTAAATATGTGAGTGTTTTATTCACCTATACAACAATTCAGAAACACATTGACTCACATAGAAAAGCATCACAACTCCTTATTCACCCATCTCATGGAGTGTCGCCACACATCACCTCAAATTGTTGAAAGGGTGGATAACGAGAGATCGCGTACGACTTACTTAAATGCATTTTAATACGCATTGAGCACAAATCAGTAAGTGCAAAAATGGCTTGTTCTCAATCTGACATATGGTCATAATGCCTTCATGATGGTGGTGGTAATGGTTTCGGGGGGGGGGGGTGGGGATGGGCGTGGGGAGACGAGAGAACAATCACAGAAATGGTTAAAGCTGAAAGATGCATGTAACGCAATACCAAACAAATGACGCCAAGCACTGATGACGATGACGATGATGATGCATATTGCCGCTTTTAAAAGATGGGAAGTATGAGGGTGAGAAGTGAACGTATTGAAAAAGAGAGGAGATTGACAGAAATACAGACAGTATTGCTGCATACAGCCGGACAGACATACTGCCACATACAGCCACAGACGCACACAGACAGACAGACATACTGCTACATACAGCCACAGACACATAGAGAGGCAAGACACAACACACGAAACAAGAAAACAGGGATGAAAGATTGCGACATCTGCAATAATTTGTAAATAAAGAAAACACCAAATAGAGACATCAAGATAACACATACATGTAGGTAGGGTAGGTAGAGTAGAGGTAGATAGATAGATAGATAGATAGATAGATAGATAGATAGATAGATAGATAGATAGATAGATAGATAGATAGATAGAGATAGACAGATGGATAGATAGATAGATAGACAGATAGATAGATAGATAGATAGATAGACAGATAGATAGATAGATATATAGATAGATACAGTGTGTGTAGATAGATAAATAGATATAGACAGATGGATAGATAGATAGATAGACAGATAGATATATAGATAGATAGATAGATAGATAGATAGATAGATAGATAGATAGATAGATAGGTGGATAGATAGATACATGTAGATAGATAGATAGATAGATAGATAGATAGATAGATAGATAGATAGAAAGATAAACGGGGGGTGAGGAGGGACTCGAACCAAAGCCACTCTTCCTGCTGGGACTTCCACTTGAGATGGGGAAGGGGGAAGGCTGGGCTGGGCTCCCCTCCCCCAAAAATCCCACCCAAAAGTCCCGTAATACATCATCCATGAGTTTAGCTAACACATGGGTACTTAAAGACACTATGTAACACTGTGGAAGACCCGTTTAAAAAATTGTCGAACTTTGCTATCTGACATATCTGACAGTGTTTGAATAGACAAATAAACACCCTAGAACACAAAAGTTTGGACAGTTATGCTGTCACTAGTACAATATGTGCAGATACAAATTGGCACATTAATTTTATATCGGGCGATAGGAAATTCTGCAACACAGCAGTCTATGGAGAAAAGCTGGAATGGTCTCTCAATGATTTTCACTTTTTTAAAGCACTTAATGATTGTTTTACACTGCAATTTTTTCAGGGCTTCATTTTTAGACTGTATCAGAGACACTGGTAGCATGGGGAATCATGTAGCTCAGATTCTTTAAACTGGAAACATTGTTATACAGTGCCTTTAAAGACGACAAATTCAAATAATTTGGACAGCACCATTTGCTGGATGAGCTTAAAGGGAATGTCCAGGGGGGAGAGGAGGGACTCGAACCAGAGCCGCTCCTCCTGCTGGGACTTCCACTTGAGATGGGGGGGGGGGAGGCTGGGCAGGCTTCACCTTCCCAATCCTATCCCAAACAGGGGCATCAGGGGGGCCCAGAGGGGGTGGCTACCCCTCCCCCTAAATTGTCAACATTCAGAAAATCATGGGGTTTCCGCAGTGTAATTCATGAAATTTATGTCTTTTCGACACTTTTGCCTCCTCCTCCCCCCCCCCATTTTTTTTTGCCCTCCTCAAGATTTTAGCCTGGTGCCACCCCTGATCCCAAAAGCCCTTTCACAGTACACGCACGAATTTAGCAATATGTAGATACTTACACACAACAAATTCAAATAATTTGGACAGCACCATTCGCTGGATGAGCCTGAAGGGGATGTCCAGGGGGGGAGAGGAGGGACTCGG
>JZLH01S0622569.1:4257-22948 GCA_001188425.1 Eucidaris tribuloides | reverse complement strand
CGGACTAGTTAGCTTTGATTTTAGGTAGTCCGTCAGAAATCTGACCAGCCTGCCCTCAAAAATTGAATATTTTTTTCTTTATGTTTCATGCAACATTAAGTAAAAATTTTTGGTTAGCCATGCAGACTACAAACTTCAGAGTTTGCTAGTCTACCATTAATTTTGCTACCCATTGGCTAGCAGGGTAATAGTGAATGACGTGTTACACAAAATCAGGGTCGTTAATCATATTACCCAAAAGAGGCAACGTGCAAAACACTACTTACTGCGGTTTTTCGCAGCTTTTTTCTCTTGCATCTTTTAAGACCAAATTTATGTCATTTGGGTTCTGAAGTTACAAAACATGTTGTACTTACATGTCAGACCAAAATATCGGTCAAAAGTGTGATTTCAAGTACAATTTCAATACAAATTGTGTTTTCAGCCAAATTATGTTTTTCTTCTACTAGCTGAAATTCATTCATTCTATGATGTTATGATCACAAAACCAAAGTGTCACCAACAAATTTCACCAAAAAAAAAAATAAAACACAAAAGGAAAAATAAACTGGACTTTAATTTGTCACTGAGACAAATTGGTGATCTGCGTAACCGCTCCGATCATTAAATCTAAAGAAAATGTGACAAGCGATCTAAATCAGGTATTACTGCATGATCAGATATGTCCCTCGTCACCTAAAATTCTCTATTAAGCATTAAAGGAAAATGAAACCCAGACATCTACTTGCCTTTCAGAGAATAGATAACAATAAGAGAAAGAAAATGGTGAAAATTTCAACAAATTTGACTGAACCGTTCAAGAATTATAAATGTTCAAAGTTTTCACAATCCTTATGTATGGAGGGTTCATTAATTGGCAACACGACCACTTTTTGAGATGAAAGTGTGGGCAACTCCCCATTGGTTTTGTACACAACATTATGTTTTTCTGAAATGTTAGTTGTGAAAGTAATCAAACTCTTCCAGAATCATGAGGAGAACCTTTGAATTAATACAGATTTCATGATTTTGAGCCTGCGTAATACTTTTCGTGGAATTGCCTAAAGTAAAAATCATTGCGAGACCATTCCTGCTCTCCCCCATAGACTGCCCTGTTGCAGAATTTCCTATTGGCTATTAATGTGCCTATTTGTATCTGCACGTTTTACTATATAGTGACAGCATAACTGTCCAAACTTTTGTGTTCTAGGGTGTTTATTTACAAGTCCATTCAAACAATGCCAGATATGTCAGATACATGTAGCAAAGTTTGACAGTTTTTAAAACGGGTCTTAGTGTTACATGTATAGCGTCTTTAAAGACTGAATACAAAACATCCTACTTTTCCAAGTTATATTCCAATTTGTGACGATAGGTTTCAACAGGCATTTTACCTTAACCCTATCTGGGCCGGGGGGGGGGGGGGCGGTGGTGGGGGAAGCTAAAATAGCCCCTCCCCCAACAAAGTTTCCGACCATTTGACCGCGCCACTGACATTTTACTTTCAAGACTCAACGTATCTACGTATATATGTTTGCGATAATCGGACTGTACCACCAAAAACTAGCATTATACAGGTACTTGCTGTTAAAGTGAGTTACATGTATAAACGAGAATATTATTTTATGCATGAATTTACATACATGTACATACACTGTAATTAACGAGTATTTGAAAAAGAAAATAATTATTTTTTTTAATTTCTAACTCTTCAGTCTTAAAGTTTACATCCGGTCAGGGTTGAGTTTCTTCCGGGAAAAAAATTGTTTTTCTGGGACAGCGGAAAAAAATGGAAGAAACTATTTTTTCTTCTGTTTTTTCCAGCAAAAAAATGAAAAAAAAAACCTGGACAAAACTCCAAACAATATTTCCAAGCCCAATCAATGATATAAAATGCAGTAATTTGAGGAGAATTCAATTCATACAGCATACATTGAGAGTGCCTGGCTGCCACAAACGTAACTGTACCACTGATATTCTGGCTGGCATCAAAGTGCATTCTCTTAAAACCTCTCCCAAGTTACATCAAAATTGGACCGGGCATATAGTCATCACAGTAATGAGCCCAAATCAGACATATTTAAGGCCTGGTGACCTTTGACCTTTCAATTCCAAAATCTAATAAGTTCATTGGTGCCTCACAATACACACTGCACTCAAGTTATATGAAAATCCGACAGGCCGTTCTCAAGTTATCACGGTAACGAGCCCCGCAAATCAGACATATTTTAGGCACTGGGCATTTCCGTAAAATAGTAAACCTTTTGGTCAAAATTAAAAAATCACACAAACATAACAAATGTGGTATCATTTGAAAGCTAAAATACTGAAATGTATGAATCTGAAAAAAATAATTTCATATAGTGCATCGTTGCATTGTGACAAGGCACTGAAGTTGCCATGGTAACCAGAGACATTTTTGTCAAGTTTACAAAGTTCAAGTTTGAGCCAAATTTTATACCACATTTAAGCTTTGAAAAAATTTAAGTTTGTTAGTGTTTAAGTTGTGCTTATGTAAGGATTCTTAAAAGACAAAAAAAAATTACAGATTTTTTTTAACCAAATAAATTAAAAGTAGGCACTTGCAAATGTACGTCCGACCCCTTTTTAGGTACACTTTTTTGTTTAAAACAAAAACAACAGCAGATAAATTTTTCTTAAGTTAGATGCAAAGCAAGCTCAATGTGTTTAATATATAACCCAAAGGAAAGCTCACCGCTAATCCAGTATTTCATGTTAAAGGGGGTCGGACGTTCAGGTTTTTTGTACGTCCGACCCCCTGTACGTCCGACCCATTTTAGACTTGTTTTTATAATTTTTTTTTTTTACTTCATTGATGCTTTTTGCAAAATTAAAGTATCACACTATCATTTACCCGTGCATGTCTTTCAAAATTAAATACACATTTCAATTTTAAACCAAATGAACACTGACATTTTGTTATTCTCTTTAACCTTTAGAAATCTGGGGGCCAAAATAGCCCTTCTCCCCCGATATTTTGCGCAATAATTTTGAAATGCATGATGATATCATGGCATAATTTTGTGACCATTTACTTTGAAGTCTTGTATAACATTTTAGACCAGATTTGCAACAAGTAGGCTTACCATCATGACATAATGTGGATTTTTGTACAACAATGGTATTCCCAGAAAGGCCAATTTTTAGTGATTTGTGTACAAAGTCAATGGAGATAGTGTTCCTTCATGAAATTCAAAAACACTGATTATTTTTTCCATTCTTATCATTATAATTGAGTAATTTTGTGCTAACCATGGTTGCGTAATGGTCTGTTAGTAAATTTCACATTAAGACCCCCCAAAACAAAGAAATACAATAAGCAATTTGATTTGTGTACGAATTCAATGGGAATTGTCTATTGTCATGAAATTCATAAAATGCTGATTATTTTTCATTTTCATAAAGTAATTGCTAAATTTTGTGCCTACTATGATTGGATAATGACTTGAATGAATTTTCTTTGAAAAAAAACTATAAAAAACAAAGAAATACATAAGAAACAAAGAAATACATAGGAAAAATTTGTCTTTGCCATGTTTTGTAATGGAAACAAATTAATTAATCCATAAAGAAGCTTTCTGAGTGAAATTATCAAATTCCAAGTTAGATTAGCCATTTTATAGGACAAACATTACTTATAGCTTGAATACTAACAAAACTCATTATGGGGGTCGGACGTACACTATCTGAATTCGTCTCAACTTTGGTCAACTCTTAACCTGCGACAGACTGATTTGTTAAATCTCATGTATTTGAAAGGAAAGACAACTAACCAAACCTTAATTACCAAAAGATTCACCAATTTAATAATTTGTAGGTTTGTCGTAAAACCGCCTTCAAATGGGTCGGACGGTACAGTGTGCATATTTTTCCACGATGTACTCCGACCCGTTCAACGCTGTACGTCCGACGCCCAAAATGATCAAGCTATAACTAAAACAAGGTAATGCCTGCAAAATTTTTTATCTGCAGTTATTTCAAGATTCATCGCTTTAGCTAGCAGCCATATGGAAACGGATTTCAGTACCGTGCTTCACACAAAGTCACAGAGATTTTTGGACATAAATTCTAATAAGTGTAGAACCTGCTTTTGTTCTGATGTTACGGTCTGACCCCGCGTCATATTTTGTGCTCATAGTTTTCGATCTATTATAGCCTGGTCTTGTTATGGGTAATGATGACCCAAGTCAGCATGTTATGATATACTGAAAAATATAAAACCATTGTGGTTAAAATCAAAGGAAGATATGCTCTTAGAGTGTCCAACGAATGTACGTCCGAGACCTTTATGAATCCCCCACTGTGACCTTTGAGCGCCAAATCTAACAGTCATTGTTGCCTTATACTGTAATAGGTACATAACATGTACTTCACAGTTACAACATCAAAAATTCGACGCAGCCGTTTTCAAGTAATTGCCGGTAAAGACCCAAATTATCAGACATATTTTAGGCTCGGTGACCTTGACCTTCCCAGCTCCAGGAATTTAAATCAGTATCATTGTGCCTCATAATTACATACTTCACCCAAGTAGACAGAAAATTTGATAAGCCGTTCTTTAAAGTTATTGCAGTAAAGACCAAATTAGGCCCGCTGACCTTGTGACCTTTGAGCTCCAAAATCTACTCAGTTCATTTGGTGCCTCAAACGTAGTTTCATAACCTTCATCTATGTTATCATCAAATCACAATCGGGGTTCTTAAGTTATCGCGGTAAACGAGATCCGGTAACGGACGGCACGGACAACCCGAAAAAATATGAATGCCTCCGCAAGTTCGTTGCGGAGGCATAAAAAGCTGACCATTTAAGTGTCGCACAGGACAGCTACAACAAGGCTAATTACATGTATCTGACTATTTTTTCTAACATACTTTAAAGTGAGCTGTGTACATTGCAGTACAATCAAGTTGAGTAATACTGTCATGGAAATGTGACATGATAGGAGGGAATCAAACCGAACTATGGTTGGAATCTTCAATAACAAGTAGGAGAAGTAAAGAACAAATGCACTGTCCTGATTTATGATAGCTTATAAAAATGAAAATCTTGAAGAAATAACGAAAAATGAAACACTTGGGAGGTTCTTTCCGTTTTCTTCCAGAAGCGGGAAAAAACGGTAAAAACCGCCTGTGGAATGAAACTGCCGAACGCTGCATCTCAGTTCTAGTGCATGTATGCAAATTTTTTTATCAACGATTACATGATCCATGCCGAGATGCTGAAATGGGGGTGGTCCCAAAATGCAGTTTTCGAAATCCCCGCACAGGCTAATATAAAAGGTTAAATTCTCAACAGAAAGGAACATTTAACTACTGTAAGCACTCAATTATGGTGCTCATCCAGAATCCAGCAAAGAAATTCACGACATTGGTATTTTACTTGTTATTTCAAATAAATTTGCATGCAATGGACTACTTTTGTAGACAATATACTCTGTGTATGCATTCAGTGTACATGCATTTACATGTACACTGTAGCAGTAGCTCTAATTCAAATTCAAACCAATATCCGAACTTGACCTGCGCCATCAAGAGATGGACTCATTGTATGAATTGACAATTCTCCTCGAGGTATAGAAAGGTTATTGTGTTACAAACATAGCACAGTGCCAGTCAATGAAAGTTCAATTGACCTGTGACCTTTGACCTTATTCAATTCGATCTATATTCGACTTGACCTGGCTGTCGCCTTTAGGAAATGGACCTCTGGTTGAATGTATCCCCCCACCTTCGAAGCTATAGAAAGTATTGGGTGTACAACCAATTTGTTGACAGGACTACCCGACGACGGCCGACTACGAACGCCTACGCCGGAAATAAGTAATACCTATGTCTTTCGCTCCGCTCGCAGGCGAACAAAAAAAATCTTTCAACAAATGAGAGAGATAGAAGAAGCTTAAAAAATTGAATAAATTTTGCATAAATATATTAGCTTTTCAGTACAAACGAATTTCAAAATTCTGTGTTTGAAGTTTGGTTGCATTCGTATGTCTCTTTTCCAGATGAACACCAAACAATTGTCAAATCGATTGACAAGATGAAGAGGACGAGGCATTTGTCTTTGTTTTTAAAATAAATTTTGCAGCAAATCATTATTTAACTAAAATTGTTCAGGAAAAAAAAATCATATTCCTGTTAGATATTTGGAAATGTAGCATGTACCTCATTGGTAAACTTACATGTAGTACATGGCAACAAAACAAATAATCAAAAAAAATGGGCCAAGAAATGAAGAAGAGTTTTCAAGCATTTTTGTGTGATTGTGAAAAATATGATAAATCAGCATACATGTATTTCATTGAGTTTAAAACTTTTATTCGTGGTAAGTTTAGAATCCGCCCCCCCTCCCCCCCCCCGGTGCTTTCATTATAAATGTATCGAACTGAAATTAAATCAGAAAATGATCGAAGGATGATAATTTGAAAAATTGTGGATGGATGATGGAAAATCCAGACGAGAGGATAGCCGGACCACGGACAACGGACAATCAGAGTCACGCCTACAGCATAACCTCATTGGGCAAATGTCGGCAACATTTGCTCCGCGTACAGTTGATTCCGACGATTATTTCCTGCACTAACCCTCACTCAAACACTAACCATGACGGTTAACCCAGTTGTGAACTGAAACCCAATGACAATTCTTAAACGCCTTGTCTTCTGAGATATGTAATTACTGTACGCATCTATTACACGGAGCAAATGTTGATTCACCTACTGTATCTGGCGGCATTCGCAGCCTGAGAGCTTAACCAAGAGCCCCAGGGGGCATTGACGTCACGCTGTAGGTTCGCAAAACCTCCTTCTATGGTACCCATAGAAAAAACATAAATTATGCATATAGTTTTGGTCCCTTGCAGCCTGAAATCTAGGACCAACGTACCAAATTAACCAGGTTGTTAAAACTTTTTTTGCATTCCGCCTTCCAATATACTGATTTTGCCAAGTTGAATTAAATCTAACATCCTCGTTTTCATAAAAACAAGGCCTACGCCCTATGTATCTTAATACATTGACCTTCCATCCTTTGGATCTACTAGTGATCTTTGAACCCAGTTAAACTATTGACATCACTATACATGTAGCATCTACTGCATCCAAGTTAGTCACAAAATGGGCCAATACATGTACCATACCATAAGAAGAAACTTGCAGTATATTATCTATTTGACTTCATTTGACGCCGCGATCTTTGAGTCTACATATTGTGACGCTTTGACGCCTAAGTAACATTTAGGTCCCTGTTACACAATCTACACACCCATTTGGTTACAAATGGGCTTTGTGGTTAGAAAGTTACCTAATGTAGTTTCGGTGCCCCTTATGGCCCGCCCTCCCATGGGCCCCCTAGGAGCCTGGTGTACCATTCCAAGACCCTCTATCTCTCGCACTGAGGTTGTTCGCCTACCAAATTTGGTCTAAGATCCATTGATGTGAATTGTGAAGTTATTCCCATAGGGCCTACCCCCAAACTTTTACCCTCTCTTAAAGGAGCCAAAACGGCCACCCTCGGGCATTTGTCATCGAGGAAAATTAATTGAGCACATTTTAGAGTATCTACACACAAAGTGGCTTAACTAAACTATTTCTGGATCTAAGAAGAGTAAGTTTGAAATATCTACCTACTTTTGGCCCTTTAGGGCCGCCCAGGGGCGAGGTGTACCATTTGAGCACCCTTGAATCCTCCACCCTCCCTAAGGATCATTCCTGCAATTTGGTGCCAATCCAATCATGCAGTTTTGAATGAAGAAGCTGAATATAATGTGTATAAGTATATTCGCAACGAACGCGGACCGGACGACGGACAAAAAGCAATTGCAAATAGCTTCACTTGAGCCTTTGCTCAGGTGAGCTAAAAAACCTGTTGGAAATAGTCTCCTGACTGGCTAGATCGCTGATTAGCACAGAGACATCATCACCATTCAGGAAGCATCTCCAATAAAGTTTTGTCTCACATACACGAGCAACTGGCTAAACGCAAAAGTGCTCAGGTGGTTTAAGTGCGTAGGCCCTACAAAGTAAACATTTCTTTATCACTGTCATGTCAATTTTGACTTACTGAATACTGATTCATCAGCATGGCACTGAAAAATCACTAAATTCATTGTAATTCTAAATAAGAAATTGGATCCGGTGAATGCATTTTTTTTTTCTTTTTCTGTGAACAAGTAACATCTAAAATAAAAATATGATTTTTACTACTGCACGTAATTATAAAATGGTAAATCACACATTATTTTGGGGTTAAAAAATCAGTCCTTCATTCTTATAAACGCAGCTTGCAATGTCCATTAATTCCGAGATCTTTTATCACTTGGATTATAATTCAAGAGAAGTCATGAGCAATACAGGAAACATCCCACAGCCATCACCTGCCATCACATCATCATTTAGGAATAAACGTATGGAACCTGGAGTAAAGGAAAATTGAAAGAATACAATCAATTAGAATTATCTGAATTATCTGTGTATCTGATTAAGATAATATTACTTGCGATAGTCTAGGTTCTTGAGGAATGAAAACACTTTGATTCTGAGCGCTCAGTCCAGCTTCTCTCCCTAGCTGCATATTATAAGTACTATGTTTTTTGAAAGGATAATGGACGAAAATACCACTTTCTTGAATATGACATGATACAAGCAATGGTATAGAAACATGACATTGACTTCACACAATAACGTGATATTGACAGTGAGAGAAATGTCTAAATGACAAAGAGAAAAAATAATCAAACTTATGCCAAAATAATTTATCAAAGACAGTCTCACGCAGTCATGAAGTGATATTTTGGCCTTATAGGAAACTATCTTGCAAGTGATTTGCTTGAAAATGATATACATTTGGCTAATATTAACGCCCTTGGGGAGACGGCCCTGTACAGAAGCCCAGTTCTTGCACATCAGAGACGACGGGCTTCCACAAGAAGCCAAAAAACATGATAACTTTTCAGTGAAACTTACAATAAACACTAAGGTTATTTTGCCACCTAATGCATTTGTCCTCATTTAAAGTACACCTTCTGCCCCAGTATAGATCAAGAAAAAAATTATGTTGTGTGGACTTTTTTTGAAGAAACAGGAAATTTATAATTATTTTTCAGTTCGCTAGACAAACCAGGCAGAGCGGCGATGAAAGTACAGCGTAGCGCGCAGTTTGTCCATGTTGATCATAACCTGACTTCGCTTACGCTATATCACGCTTGGGCTTTTTTTTCGGCGAAGATTTCAACTTGACGTTATGAAACTCATGTGATGAATAAATAAGAGGATAATGATAAGGATATAATTATAAAATATGAATGTGTGGGATTCCTAACAATTATTTAATCCATATAGTTTAATTAGAAATCAATCAGTTTATTACACCCATAAAGTTGTCGTTTGATTATTGTGATTTTGATTGCGTTGATTTTCAGCGACCTTAGTCTACAAGATAACGCAGTTATAGGCGAAGCGCGGCATCATTTAGGATAGTGTTCTTGGCAAAATTCTTTAGATTCAGTTTTCCTCTTTATAATCGGCCAATATAAAGAAATTACGCTGGGTATGAGTAAAATGGCCATTTCACATGCTGTGCTTTTATTCTCCCCATTTATACAAGGTCCGAAGTTGCGGCGGCATACTTGAAAGTGCCGGCTGGTATCTCTTTGAGACGTAATCTGCGTACCGGTTTCTTATCACAAGCTGAATAATGCCATTTGTTGTACAGTCGTTGGGACCTTACAGATGGAACAAAACGCTAATAATGTGTGAATGACCTTAGTAAAGAAACGTACACAAAACTGAAGTAGAGAAGCCCCTACATAGCTAGTTTTTCTGGATTATTTAGTAAATCGATAGGAAATCTTTCAATATATGCAATGGCAATTGCAGAGACTACGCCTTGTAGTTCAAAATAGTAGGGCCTATTTTACTGGATTCTGTTTTAGTTTTGCGAGAATCTTTTTATGACGGCTTAGACTTTGTTTTTAGGGTGTAGGAATCCCACCCGGATCTACTCCATGTAGTTACGGCAGAAGTGAATTTATGTTTTGTCAGAGATAGTGGTTGTTACTATTTTATGTTTCCCCAAAATGAATTGATTCAATCAGTGCGTGCCTCCTCGTAATTTTATTGTATAAATTCACCAGTACATATTCACCTATACATAATTATAATTGCGCTATCAGGTTGGTTTCTCCGGAAAAAAACTAGTTTTTTTCCGGGGACAGGCGGAAAAACTGGAAGAAACCCCTTTTCCGGTTTTTCCGGAAAAACTGGAAAAAACCTCCAAACAATATTTCGCGGGCCGCAATAATATTGAAAATGTAGTACTTTTAAGAGATATATACATTACAGCCGAATATAACTGGCAACAACATATTTAACGACACAGAAAAAGAAACTTCTTGCCACAATCTAAATCCTAAGAAATTAATTTTTGAAATAAAATAATTATCCTTCCAAACATTTTCTAATAGAAAAGGATCATGATCAGTGTATACTAGTATGTACATTACTAGCATGGATCTTTTTTCATGTAAAGTATTGCATATAAGTCCTAAACTTCTATATTTTCCTAAAACAACTGACACCACATCTTTGGCATCCACTTGCATGTGTTAACTACTTACATGTAGCTTGTTTTCGTAAACTTAAAGCCACAAGTTTAGTTTTGGGAATTTTTTTATTAGAAAGGTATATGCCGCAAAGGTCCCATATCAACACGCAATAAGCAGATTTCTGAATGTCTTTTGTTTTCTTTTAATGAATGAATGAAAATCTCGGGGGGGGGGGGGGGGGGGGGTGGTGGACCCCTGAGATTTTTGAACTATATGTTTACATTAATAGCATCCAAAGGGTTAAGTAAGGCGTTAAGTTATATCTGAAATTATACGCTCACCAATAAGACAGCAGACTCTGATCTTTTCTGATTGAGGTATAATTCAGGCTAACGCTTAACACCTTATTAACCCTTTGGAGCTATAATGTTAAATTTGTCAAAAATCTTCGGGTCCCCCCAGAGATTTTTTCATTAATTGATTTAAAAAAAAAAACTAAAGCCTTCAGAAAATCTGTTATTGTGTGATTATGACTTATGGGCATAAAACCTTCAATAAAAAATTCGCCAAAACTAAAACATTGCGCTTTGAATTATTCAGTCATACTTTGAGAGTGCCTGTCTGCCACAACATCATGGTTGGCATCTAAAGCAATTTCTCTTAAAACTTCTGAACAAAAAGGTGACCAATTTAAGTATCTGGCACAACAGCTACAGTATATCACAAGGGCTAATATTTGACAATTTTTCTCCATGCTATAAACTGAGCTCATTATAGTACCAACAACTGATTATCGATACATGTAGTTGGCATGGAGAAAGTGACGGCACAAAATAGGAGGCGAATCAACAAACTAAATGGTTAAAAGCAGGATGTAGTTGAGGCGGCCGTCGAGTCACGAAGGGCCGCATGGAAAAATATTTTTCCATAGACTTTGGTACATGTGACTCCCATCCGAGGGGCCAGGACAGAGGCCGGCAAAAAATCCGGCCTCGACTACATCCTGGGTTAGAAAGTTCATAACCAAAAACAGGGAGAACAAAAAAACAAAAGAGCTTCCTGTTTTATTTAGTTATGAATAGTATATAAAATATAAATCTTGAATAAATAACAAAGAAAATTAAACACTTAGGAGGTTTTTTTCGGCGTCTCTTCCGAAAAAGCGGAAAACAACCGGTAAAAAACGCGGGCGAAAAAACGTCGCCGTGCGGAAGAAACTGCCAACCACTGTGCGCTAATCATCAAAACAGAGGGCCGCAAACCCAAACCAACGTTCCAAATGCATAGAAAGTTTTTTTTTATTTTTTTTAGTAATGATTACTAACGTGTCAATCTCATTTGTATAGCGGGAGAGGCCGAAGGCCAGAAAATGAGAGTTTCGTTTCAAACCCCCTGTAACAAACTAAGTAGACCACAGTTTATTTTCAAGCTTATAGCATAACAAACAATATTCAAGAGGTTCTACCTCAAAAAAGTTGTTGGCGAACACCCTCGCATTAATCCAAGATGCGTCCAAAATGGCCGCCATTTTGATAAATGTTCAAGTTTTTTAAGATAACATTTGTTAAAAAGGTCCAAATCCCTACAAATGTGGTGTCATTTTAAAAGCAAAATTAAATTTCCTACAATTTGATACCACACTTAATACCTTTTAGGATGACTTTCATTGTGATTTTTGGTCAAAAACCTTGTTTTTTTGACATTTTTTCCCAAAATCTGAATATTAAGAATGCATATTTTTCTCCATAAATCAAGATTTCATAAAAAAACATGATGCCATACTTTTCGCAGAATTTGCCCATAAATTGTGAACAACATTTTGTGAAATTAGAAGTTAATTTCCTATTTTTTAATCAAAAGTTATAAGGTACAATCCTGATGACTCGTATTACTTTGGAGCAGTCCTGGCAGTATGTTGTTATGTACTAGTCTGCCGATTCAGACCTTGCACTTTTCTCCCTATACGTAGCAGTGCTGGTGCAAGCACCCACATCCATAGATGAACCTCAGTTTGCAGGTTATTCCAGAGACTAATGTGAGTCAAAGCAAGTTGACTCTAGGATAACACTTTCCTTATCAATATAGAATAGGTTTTATCTAAAGGTCCTAAGAAGCGCAGACTAGTCAGTAATTGTATTTCCAATAGACTAACATGTGTTATAATACTTAATAGGTAGCGGCGAGAAAGGCCAAAAAGCAGGTTTTTTTAAGGAGTTTAATCCCCCGCCCCGCCCAACTGGATTATGGCCAGATTATACTTATTTAAAGTAAATTTTCTGAATTTTTTTCCAAAATTAGCATATTAATTCCGAACTGTAGCATCACCATGGAACCAGCTTTTGAATAGTACCACACCCCTTTTTGTACCAAAAACAAAAATTTTAACACTATGAAAATTTTACATGTAGTTTATCGTTTTTGGTTATTAAATGTATCCATTTTGGAGTATGAACCAATATTTATGTAAAGATGGAATGTCCTGGATAAACCAAGCATACAAATATTTAATCTAATCTTGTGCCAAGCAACTTCATTTCCGCGTAGCAACGCATTTCAGCTCATGCACAATGGATGAATTTCCATTTTGAATGAGAATTTCTGTTTTGTAACTAAATAAACTAATAATTATATATAAAAAACATACTAATACCTTTCATTGCTACAGATAATCACTGATTAATAATTAAGTGATGTCAGAGTGACAAATACCATAGCAACGGTCACAACATGTAGCAAAGAAATTTGTTATACACACCATAAATTAACCTTTCCACACCTTAAAAAAATGTAATTTTTATGGCATAATTGTCTTTAGAGTCAGGGACCGAGCTGTATTAGTCATTTAATTACTTGTGGGTGAAGAAAAGCTCATTAATTATATCCGAAAATGACAAAAATATGCATTAACTTTAAACTTTACAAAATCCCATAGGCAACGCTGAGTATCTTAAGTTTACATGTATACCACATCGTTCCTAGCAACAAACTTTGTCTAGGCAACCAACACTTTTATGGTAATTTATGTTATACATGTACCACTGAATAACTGGATTTAATTAGATTTTTTTCTGGGAAGGGATGAAAGTCTAGAATTTTGTTGCTGAATCCGATGAAAGCTCTCTAAATTGTGCCGTCTCATTCTTGACCTTTATAGCGGAGTTTTGAGCCCATTTTTGAGGCAAAAACAAATAATTTAGATTAGCTTTTTGTAAGAGCAGATTTGAGGGTTTAAAACTGTATAAATGTAAAAGGTGCAACAGTCTCATAGGTCAGAGAGATACTGATACCAATGAAAACATGATTTTGTACCTCATTTTTAAATTGGCAATTTTCCCTGTTAAAAATGTCAAATTTTTATATTTTTGTAAAAAAGAAAAGAATTTGATCTGTAAGTCAAGTATTGGTTCCAAATTTTGACAATTTCATGTTGAGAAAAATTGTAATCTATGTAGCAAACATGATCATTGTTCTCAAGTTTTCGTTTTTGGCCGTTTGTTGATTTTGGCTTTAAGAAAAAAATTACCCTAGCCTACTGTCATGAGAGAAATTCAATAAAAATCCCTTAACATGGATTTTCTAACCGCAAATGACTAAAATTATTTTTGCTTACTAAAGCCCAAAATCAACTAAATGGCCAAAATGAAAACTTGACAACAATGATCATGTTTGCTAGATAGATGCAATTTCCAAACAGAAATTGTCAAATTTTGAACGCAATACTGACTTACAGATCAATTCTTTTCTTTTATAGCCAAAAATGATAAAATTTTGACCTTTTTAAGGGAAAATTGCCAATTTTAAAATGAGGTACATAAAGATTGTTTTCATTGGTAATCAGTATCCTTTTACCTATGTTATGACTGTTTGCACCTTACATTTATACAGTTTATCCTCCAAATCTGCTTCTTAAAAGAACAAAATTATTTGTTTCTTGCTCAAATGGCTCAAAATATATAAAGGTCATGATGGGGCCCAATTAACATATGCCTTTCATCGATTCAGCACAAAATTTTAGATAGGATTATGACTTTCATTACCTTCCGCTAGAAAAAAAATGGCGAATTAAATTCCAGTTATCTCCAGTGGTACAATTAATAACACAAAATACATAAAAGTGTTGTTGCTAGACAAAGTTTTGTTGGCTAGGCAACCATGTGGTCTACATGTAAACTTAAGAATACTTCAGGTGCTATGGATTTTGTAAGGTTAAAGATAATGCATATTTTGTCATTTCAGTATAATAATGAGCTTTTCTTCACCCCACAAGTAATTAAATGACAATACGCTCGTCCTGACTCCTAAGTATATTATGCCATTAAACATTAGGACATTACAATTTTAAAGTGTGAAAGGTTTTAATTTTACAGTGTAATAACAATTTTTCGCTAACATGTTGCGGTACTATGGTTTATTTTCCCAACTCTGAACATCACTTAATTATTGAATCAATGATAATTGTAAGCATGAAAGGTATTTAGTTATTGTTTTTTTTTAATATAATTATTAGTTTATTAGTTTTACAACAGAATAAATCTCATTCAAAATGCAATTCACCCAATTTGTGCATGAGCTGAAATGGTTGGCTAGGGAAAATGATTTGGCTTGGCAACAAGGATTAGATAAATATTTGTATGCTGTTATATCCAGGAACATTTCCATCTTTACATAAATAGTGGTTTCATACTCCAAAATGGTACATTAATAACGCAAAACGATAAAACTACATGTAAATTTTCATAGTGTAAATTTTGTGTTTTTGGTACAAGAAGGATGTGGTCTATTAAAGCTGGTTTCCCATGGTGATGCTACACGTTACGGGCAAATATATGCTTAATTTTGAAAAATTCAGAAAATTTTAATTAAAATAAGGTATAATTCTAGCCATAATCCCCAGTTGGGGGGGATTAAACTCCTTTAAATAAGCCGCTTTTGGCGCTCTGGCTGCTTACCTATTAGTATTTATAACACATGTAGTCCATGGAATACAATGTACTGACTAGTCTGGCTTCTAGACCTTTAGATAAACACTATCCTATATTGATAAGGAAAGTGTTTATCCCGAGTCAACTGCTTGACTCACACTAGTCTCTAGATAAACCAGCAAACTGAGGTCACATGGTGTGGGTGCTTTGAACCAGCACTGATACGTATAGGGGAAAAGTGGCAGGTCTGGAATTGAGACTATACATAACACATGGATCTGCCAGAACTGCTTCAAAAGTAAATACGAAGTCATCAGGATTTGTACCTTATAACTTTGATTATAAAATAGGAATTAACTTCTAATTTTTACAAAATGTTGTTCACACATTTGGGCAAATTCTGGAAAAAGTAATGCATCATGTTTTTCATGAAATGCTTGATTTATGAGAAAAATATGGCATTCCTAATATTTCAAGATTTTTGAAAAATGTCAAAAAACAAGGTTTTTTGACCAAAAATCACAATGAAAGTCATCCTAAAAGGTGTTAGTGGTGGTATTCAATTGTAGGAAATTTAATTTGCTTTTAAAAATGACACCACATTTTGTAGGGATTGGACCTTTTAAACAAAATGTTATCTAAAAACTTTGAACATTTATCAAAATGGCGGCCATTTGGAGCGCCAATCTGGATTTGAGGTGTTCGCAACAATTTTTTGAGGTAGACCTCTTGAATATTGTTTGTTTATGCTATAAGCTTGAAATAAACATGGTCTACTTAGTTTGTACAATGGGGGTGAAACGAACTCAAAACTAAGCCACTTTTTTGGAGTTCGGCTCGTTGTTATTATTACTTTGGGCTCGTTATAACTGAAAGATCACTAATATTTCTAACAAAAAATACTACGTCTTCTATGCAAACAATGTTAGTATAATCTGTTGCAGTAATTTTTTTTGTCATGCCGAAGGACAATTTTTCTGATTTCAAGTAAGCGTTTTGTTGTCAACTGTTGTAGTCACGCATTTTTATTTTATTTTTTTTTTTTTTGCGTAGTGAACTCACCACGGAAAATTTTTAATACAGCACACTTATATTATAGTGAAGTTAGAAATAACAACGAGAGATTTTTTTCACGATTGACAAAGAAGGCACGTAAAATTTTTGACATTCACGAGACGGCAAACAAAACCACATACAGTACAGAAATAAGCCATGTGCTAGTATATTTTATCCAGTTTAGAAATTAATTTGTGTAAGATGAAATCGGGTTATTGGTTGAAATTTCACCTCACTGGGTTGAACACAATGCCAGTTGTTGAATGTGAAAACAGCGTCCGTGCCGCGCCCCCCGCGCATGGTTTACGCATTTTTTGCATAGAAATCACAGTACGTACACGTCTACCTTCAGTGTGAAAAACAACGTACATTTTGTTTTGAAAATTATAGAATTTCTCGGCCGTTTTGTGCAATGTAAAATCACAACTATTTGGAAAGAAGAAAGATGTACTTCTTAGCTACAAATTGACATATTTCGTGAACCTGTCCTCGTAAGAGATATAAAGGCCAAAACTCGGCAGCAGTGCCGTAGATTTCCCTAACACGGTCAACCGATGTGAAAATCGAGTCGTCTCTCATGGGTTACTACCGTCGGCGTAGCGTCGAGCCCAAAGGGTTAAGCAAACATCATTTGTGACATACATATATGCACGTATTTACGTTCATGAGGAATTGAAAATTTAAGCGTGATTCTGAAACTCTCTCGTCGCGTCGTTCACGACATATACATGGAAATGTTGTATAAACAAATGTTTCTGAAAGGATATACATGTAATGGACAAATGTGGCTTCTCATATTTTGAATCATTAATAGCGTAATACAAAATTTAGATTGATCAGAATGTGAAAATCTGTACATTACATTCTAAAGCCGCTTGTTCGCTCTGCTCATATTAAGTGAAAAATTAATAGTTTCTGAAAGTATGAATTATAGACCTTCGCAGTGAATTTTTACTACAATGAATGATTTTTGGATGTTTTTATTCCTAGAAATTGTTTTCACAATGCTCTATCAACGCAAGTTTTTAAACTCTACTTTTACAAAAAAGTCGCCTACGAGTGGAGAAGGGGGTTCCCACCTCCCACAACACCGCCCCCACCCGCTCGTCACTCTCACTCCATCACGCGAGGATCTCACACTGTCACAATAAAATTGCCCCCGTAAAGATTTTTGTCCCCCCCAAAAAAAAAAACAACAACAACAACAAACAACTAAAATTGTCCGGCGTGCCTGCCCACCATACGTCCAAAGCTGACAGGGTGAGTTACTGGCATACTGGCATAGTAAATAGTAATTAAAAAAAAACACATAGCAAATAATGATAACGATTAAAATGGTACATTCTTTAGAAATTAACTGAGCATACAATGTCACAGTACTTGTCTTTGAAGTTGGTGCAGTGTTGGCTGTTGGAGTGTTTGCGAGATTGTTATCAATACTTACATTACGAAGAGAAGTGATTCTTCATTTTGTTCAGTTGGGGTTTTAAGAATAACAGAGGTGTGAGTGACCAAAGTAATAAATAGTTGACAAAATCTGAAATTGGAATAGCTTTCCTATACTACGGCTGAATATTTCGCAGTGGTTTAATTTTCCGCGAATATTTGGCAACTACTAAACGCGAACATTTTTTACCTTCGATCCCGGCATTTCTGTACAAAGTGAATTTCAAATTGCAAAATGCAATAAAAAACAGCAGAAATATACTCTCATTAATCGCGTCTTGGAGCAAACATGCAAAAAATATATGGACGCAGAATGTAATGGCGTATACAGTATATACCAACTACCGCACCAGCCGAGTGTGATCTCCAGCTGGAACGATTTGTCCTAATTTTTTAAATCAAGGCATGAAATCCATTAATTCTATCGGGGCGCAATAAAAAAGGACCCATAGAAGCAACTCAGAAGTTTACGTGCCACGAAGCACCCATAGAACTATGGGGTAGTACCGAGCAAAGATGCTGTATTACCCCATAGCTGGCAACCGTAAGCCGGACAGTCTCCCTTACAATGCGGGACACCTCGCCGGTCAATCTCACAGCACATAAAGTCACGGCAAGAAATCCGCACTGCACCCGTTGATTCTAGAAGTGCTTGAATCTAGCACCCGTGCACCCCATAACACGGTAGCAAAATCGCCCCGAGGCCCGAAGGTTTGTCCACCAAGATT
>JZLH01S0622567.1:7675-19604 GCA_001188425.1 Eucidaris tribuloides | reverse complement strand
CCCCGTCTCAGTGGAAGTCCTCCTGTATCCAGACTGTTGCCATGGCAACCATAGTTGGATTGAGGTAGGAGCATCAGCGGAGGGAGGCAGGGAGCAGCCGACCGGCATGCAGGAGTACATCGTGCTGGAACAGTGGATCATACAGGTGTTACCGAAAAGGTAAATGGACCAATAATTCCTCAAGTTTATTTAACCTCTGGGACTCGCGACTTGAAAGCATTATTGTTCAATGAGTGATGATGTGATTTTCACTTTGCTGACCATGAAGGGAGTATAACCCATAACTTTATATTTGCTTGTAAAAAAAAAGTCTACAATAGAATATTGATTTCCTTCATTTAAATTCACTGAAAATGTGTACTTTTTTGACAGAGGCATTCTAAAATTATTCTATCATTTATCCAGCATTTGACTGAAAACTTGTCATATTTTCTGGCCTTATGTAGAAGCCTGTTGTATCCTTGTGCAATGTACCTGGGCTTCTGTACAAGCTCTTTGTACCCGGGGGTTAAATGAAATATTCAAACATCATTCTTCATTCATCAATCACTGGTATGTAATTACCAAATTTTATTTAGTTACAGTCATCTCATACTTATAGTGGGCTATGATCCTACCTTATTTATATGCAAACTAGAACTGTTATTAAAAGAGTAAATCTGATCATCGAGTCAAAACTGTTCATGATTCCTCATGAAGTTTCAGATAACCAGTTTGATTAATAACTGAAGTGAAACTGTCACTAAAAGTAATGTGTTAAAGAAACCAAAATATCAAGTTGCTCATCTGTATACTGTATAGTATAACTTCATGGTTATTATACTTATTGCTTTCATTATTTTTTTTATAACCACAGCATCCTTTTCAACCATAAAATTGATGTTTATGTAAGAAGTACCCTGTAATAGTACAACAAACATAACTCCAATTAGAGCTATAATAAGTTTGTGATATTTTGGCTTTAAATTTCATACCATCTTCAAGCTGAAATATTGAGAATTTATCATTTCTCTACTTGACTCTTAACGTGCCAGGGAAATTACAGCTCTATGGAAATTGTGTGCATTGTGTGGTGCAGATTTGCGACTTCGGCACGTTAAGAGTTAAGAGTTACATGTATGTGTCTGTTTTCTGAGTGGATTTCTAATGACACTATGTAGACATACAGGTATTTATAATTTTTGTTCAATGTCTTCTCATCCCTGGCTCTCTCAATCAACTCTGTACATATTCCCCACCACTACCTCCTCGTGATCACCATTCTACTAATCCTGTTATTCTTCCCAGGTTCCCCGATGGCTACACCAGTTTCCGTATGCTGATGCAGGCGGTGCGATCATTCCTGCATTTCTCTCAGCTGAGCGCGTGGCTATGCAACACCCAGGGGATGGCTCCGACCAATATAGTGTACAGGTACGGATAAGGACAGGCGCTGTTGCAGTGTATACCAAGGATGTTTTATATAAATGACTCATTTTAAAGGTGTACATACTGTATCGTTATCAGGTTGAAACTTGCCACTTCACAGACTGAACTATAGTGTTATTTTCCCCTACCCACTCATCCAGATGAAATTTTTATTATAGAAAGTGTTAATTTTTTAGAATTGGGACAGGGTAGATTTAGTGGTGACAACAAATGAAGTCCACCTTAAAATGTTGGCACCTGGTACTTCGGATTATGTTACCTTATAAATGCAGGGATAAATTAGTAAGTAAAGAGCTGACTCCTTTCCCATTATGCAGCAACACATTCTAATAACCCAAATATTTTATAACTGTAGTAATGCCCCTTTAAAGGCAGTGGATCTCATTTGCAAACATCCCCGCAGATCAGGAAAAGATAACCCATGCCCTTAGGCTATTAATGAAGGGCATGTGTGTGAAATCTGGGGGTCAGTAATTACCTAGAATTTGAAAAATGTGAAAGAAAAACAATAACCATTTAGTGTATGTTCTATGGTAGGAATTTTTCTCTGGCGAGAAAAAATTCAAATCAGAGTGTAACGGTCACTATAATTCCAGTAAAACTGAGTTTCTAGCGCCTATATTTTGCTAAATGTTCCCAGATGGCATTTTCTTCTGAATGTCATCGTATTTACGCAATGTTTATTTTTAGTCATGCAAAAGAGATGCCCTGCCTTTAATATTTGCAAGGAAACTCAACTGACTTCAGTGAATAGACAGGTGCGTATACGGGTAACCAATTAATCTGACAACATTCAAGCTACATACACTGTAACTGTGACGAGAACAGTGTTGATTGAAGTAGTGCTTTATTAGCAGCTTTTTGTTTTGATTTGGAGATAATTATGAACTATTTAACTAGATGGAGCAATGATATTGTTTCCAATATGCCATATTTCTATATTCACAATTAACTGTATTTGAGGTATCATTTCACACCACATGGCAAAAAGATCAAATGAAAGTTGTCTGTTATGATGACATACATTTCCGTATTACACACAAATTTGTGAATTATGCATTTTTGTGTCATCTGTATTTGAAATTAAATGTAGCAAGACAGTATTTATTGTGTTTTTCCCCCCTTAGAGAAAATGTTTCTCAAATCAGGGTCAATGTGTCATAAAACTTCTGTCAATTTGCTGTCAGCAATTCTACTTTCACACCCAATAATGCTGGACAGTAATGTGCATTTGAGCACGAAACCAAACGACTTTCACATGAACACGTACCTCTATTAGGGTGTTAAAAAGGAAGTTATATGTGACTCATTTGATTGATACTTTCCCCTTTGTTCTTTAAAGGAAAAGTCTGGATGTATTTCTCTCAATGATTGAAAGTAATTTTCTAGTGCATTCACATACACGCAGTGTCAACATATACATGTTTTGAGCCTCTGATGTCAATTCCAGTATATTTTTGATTCAAATTTCTGAAAAGTGATGTAGAAAATTTGACCAAAATTCAGAGTGAATGCTTTGATGTTGGCTTGGAAAACATATTTTTTTTTTTTTTTAGGGGGGGGGGGGGGCGTCGAGAGATTTAGAGGGTCAGGAATGTCTCCTTACCTATTTGAGAATTGCATGACTTGATAAAGCAGAGGTGATAAATGGTTGCAATGTACTCAGACAACACTTGAATCCCCCCCCCAAAAAAAAAGATCATGTATGGCAGAGATGATATAGTAAATCTACAAACAGTATTTTTTACCATACGGATATCAAATTGTCACGCGAAAAATCTAAATACAAGTAAAAACAGTAAAAAATGGAAAATGAATCACCTGGAATAAACTTACTGTCTCATTTACAGCTCTTTTTGTCACTTCAATTTAATCATCATTTTGTGTTGACAGAGAATTTATGTGGTTGATGTGAAAATATTTTGTCCGTTTCAGTGACCTCATTTGGCAAATGGCAGTTTTTCTCAATGGCATCAGATTAAATGCAAAGTTATGAGAATAACGGGGAAGTTTTACTGATGAAAATAACACGGCCTTCAGGCATCAGCCTATTTTAAATCTGTTTACCACTCCATCTACACAAATAGTTGGTGAAAACGTGATGCTATGTGAATTTGACAGAAAAAATTATTGCACATAAGGTTTCATCACATTCAGAGGGCTCAAAAGATATAATGTACTATTGTAGGTTTATTACAATTTTCTAAAAATACTGCCATTATATAGTCAGATAATTGTGCATAAGTTGTAATTGCTCCCTGATTTGGACAAAACAACAGCAAACTTTATAAATAATGTTAGAATCTGACATTTGGGAAAAATAAATGCATGGGTCCTAGTATATATTTTTGCACAAAGTATAAAACATTCAAGATACTTATTTTCATTCAAAAGCTTCCAAAATGATGTTTGTATCAATAAACATATTGAAGAGCTTGTCATCAGGTATGGGTGTATAATGTAAATTGATTAAATTTGTAGGATTCACAGTGAAGACTTCATGGGAGATAGCTTGTAAAGAAACTGGGTTTTAAACTTCCATACTAGGTATTTTAAACACTTTTGGGTCATGTGTTCCTACATCATCTCATAATCTGTATGGTGGGATCTATATTTAGGTGTGGTTACCATGAACATGTACACAGGATGTCAAACTGAATCATTTAAAGGGAAATATCATGTTTTGCACTCTTTTTCTGTAACTTGCTTCATCTGGCAGTGGATAGGAGCGAAATATTTCTCTGGTGTTACCATGGTAACGGCCATGCCTGTCATGTTCACTTAATGAGAAGACCAAAAAATACATTAAATGTTGTTTGCAAGTTTGCATAGCAAAGTACCATGTGAAATAACTCTTTTCAGAACATTGTTTATTGTGATGATTTCCTAATAAGAGCAAGAATAATGATAAGGACAAAGACAAGGATGAGGATAATGATAATACTTGTAATGATGATGATGATAATACTAACACCACCCCCTTAAAAAAAGTGTGCACTGACATACATGTATCATGTCTGTTATTTAGTCTGTAATTTAGCCATTAATATTACAGCACTGGAGATTGCCATCACAAATTAGATGAAAAAGAAAATTCATTGATTCGTTTTAAACATTTTTTGTTCCAAATCCTCCCCGAGTTTAAATTGTGATTTTACATCAGGTCCACTGCCCATCGACCCCTTTAAGATCTGAATGGAGCCTGTCATGTGTAATTTAGCCGTTAATCTTGCACCATGTGAGATTGTCATCACATGATGTGCGTTAGTAACCATGATAATCATTGGATGACCCTGTGCTAGGCAGGCATACACGGTTTCGTGTGTTGATCCCTCATGTATTATCTGGCATGACTTCACAAGCTATTTGCATCAGGCTCGAATGAATCTTCAGCGCATTCTGTTTCTAGATTTCTAAGCTTAGTGCAAGGATTTCCAACTAATGTTTTTTTTTTTCTGTCAGTGGATCTATTTTCAGCTTTACTGATTATCCAGGGATTTAGAAACAAAAATAATTACGAGGTTCTGTCTTTAGCTGGGTCATGATAATCATGTCATCAACATGTTGTTCAATATGAAAATGTATTTCAAAATGATATTGATATTGCATGTAAATGTTCGAATGCCCTATTCCATTTTAATTATTACCTTAACAGAACATTCATTAAGTAAATAATTGATAGAAATTTCAAATATCAGGTAAGCAGAGGAAAAACCGAAAGTTTGTATCATATGGAATAAAAATATGAACTTTACAAGAATAGAAAAAAATATGTATACTGTAAAACTGGAAATTTTTTTGCAATTAAGTTTTTGTGCTTGCAGAGTGTGGTGAAATTTTACATGTTTTTAATTTTGTAGAGAGCCTATAGTACAGATCCAAGCAACCACACGCAGCACAACATTACTAGAACCTCAGCAGTTATCTGAGCATGCACACACTGTCCAAACCAAGTCTCAACACCAAACAGAGAAATGAAATGTACAGAAAACAAAAGATAAGCTTTGGAAAATTATTTGCACTATCATCGGCCAGCGCGAAATGCGTGAAAATTTTCACGCCCCAAAGTATTTCAAAGAACAGTGCTTGGAAATGTGGGATACAAATATTTCAATTTACAGTAATCTTATTTCATGTTTTGTGTTTTACCACAGAGTCTGTGCCCATGGTGAGTCGTTTGCAGAGAACACTCAGGTCAAGCCAGAACTGCACACGTTTCCAATCCTGAACATCTCCAAATCTACCAGCATCCAGGTCACAGTGGCATCGTTACCACGGCAACCCGCAATCCCATTACCTCGATGCTACAACCTAGTGCATAGCAAAACAAGTGGGACCAAAACCAAAGCTGTCCCTATACGACAGAACCCTGCACCACATTCGAAGACGGAGGATTATGGCAAACATAAACATCCGAAAGGTGCACAAGGGAGAAGTGACGAATATAGCAAAAATCCTCATCTATACAGCCAGCAAGACACAAAATCTGACTATGTCATGCATAAGCGTGTATGTGATGTTCAAAAGAAAACTGATGAAAGTGAGAGATGTAAAGTCACTGGTAATGTTCCCGATGAAAAGCCACATAGAGGATTGAAAGTCTGTGACTGGAATCTTGAAGCAATACAACAGACAAAAGCCAGGCTCAGAAATGAGGTCGAGTTTAAGGATAATCCCGAGTTCAATAAATGTGATGAGACTTGGCATAAACCTGATAAATGTGTGCTAGAAAAGAAGGAAAGAAAGTTACCTGAGCCAGTGAAAGGAGTCGGATCAGATTTTGATGATATTTTCACTCCTCTGACATCAATATTTGACCTGGAGCAACTTAAAGTTGGTGATAGTGGTAAGGAGAGTGAGTGTTACAGTGCTAGTGAGGAAATGAAATACCACGAGAAGTTAGTTGAATTGGAGCAAGGCCTGTCATCACTGAAATTACATCATATACCTGCCACACCGTGCACAGCATACTGCGTGCCTCAGGGAGAGAGCTTCGAGTCGAGAAACACTTCAGTCAGTTCGGCGGAAAGTGATCTTGGTATCGTATTCACAGCACCATCGTCAAACTTGCTTGACCTGGAGTGTGATACTCACAACATTACGTATGCAAACAACCAAAAACCTGACAAAGATCTTGATCAATATTACGAAAGAAACTTTGGTTGTTTGTCTGCCCCTGCTGATCTTAGAGATGTGTTTGATGATGTGTTGACAAGTGGCCATTCATTATTGTCAGGTCAATCTTTCTCCAAAGATCTTAGTATATGTCACAGCTCAGATCTGGAGTACATAGATAGTCTTGCACACCACAGACCTACACTATGTGGAAGCAGCGATACAGATTTGTTTCAAACACCTCCAGAATACCTATATAGTACACCGAGCAGTGGCTCTGCCGTGTCGGCGTTAGACAGTGCTACCACAAGAACGCGTCACGGTAGTGGCGCTTCAGATAGTGCTACCACAAGAACTCGTCACGGTAGCGGCGCATCAGATAGTGCTACCTCAAGAACACGTCACGGTAGCGGTGGGTCAGATAGTGCTACCTCAAGAACACGTCACGGTAGTGGTGGCGTGCACCACGAGAACAGTGAGCCGCATCAGATAGTGCTACCACAAGAACGCGTCACGGAAGTGGTGCGTCACAAGACAGTGAGAAGCCACACACCAGCAGTCCAAGCCACAAAGCTACATCAAACCCCTGTGCAATACCGGATGAGAGTCAGTGTTTCAATGCAGCAGTATTCAAAACCAAGGCCCTGCAGGAATCCAACTCTGGCAAGTCGTCCCCAATCTCCTCACCACTCTCCTCCCCCAGGAGGGCCTCAAAGCTACGGGGGTGCTGTGGATGGGATGATTTCAAGCCCAACATCTCGGCTCCGTTTGGGAATGGAGGACCTCCGGCAAGTAAAGACAAGGAGAATCATGGAGAGAGCGCCTTCCAGTTCCCGCCGTCTGGCAAGGACAAGTCACTTCTCAGGAATGTTCTCAACAAAGGACATCAAACGGAAGAGGTAAAGGAATTGTTGTCATGGGCTGAAATGTGTGGTAACTTGTAAATAATGAATATGATGAATCTTGATTAAATGACGCAAATGGGAACTATAGCGTAATTCGATAATAGGGAAACTCAGATTCTATCCCAAATCACTCAAAATAAAAGAACAGAAAAAAAATGATATTAGAGAATGATGGTATAATTATGTAACTTTCATGTGGTTCATTGGTTTTTCATGTACAGTCATAGATGACTGCTTGGCAATCAGTATTGTAAAACAGGTCAAAATTGCTTTGATCCAAGTTTTGAGTTTCCGGTGTGCATGCATGACTGGTTGCTTTGTTGTGAATGCTTCATGCAGGACAAACTACACCAGCTTGGACAAAGACAATTTTGTATAGTTTTACGTAATTGATTGCTGAATATTCACCTGTGACTATATCTGAATAAACAGTATACCACATGAAAGTAAAATGGTCATGCTGTCATTCCCCCATCATCTCTTTTCATTTTTGAGAGATTCATGATTGAATGTGGGTTTTCTCTTTTTTGACTTGCCCAAGAGTGAAGATTAACATTTAACATCCATATCATGATATATGTATAATGAATTAGATAGGGCAATCCCCAAACTATTTTGCAATATTGGTAAAATACAAGATACCACCAAGGTTCTTCTCGAAACTTAGAAATACTCCTGAAATTAATGTTTTGTAATATATTTAGTTGGTTAAAAAACACACACACATTTAGAATTGTAATCAAAACTAAAACATGAACAAACAAGCTAACAATTTAAGTGATGGTTATAATAATGTTTTTATGTTATAATTTGATTGATGCATACTGGTAACTCAGTGTGTCTAATAATAGAATCAGACACACTTCATTATAAATTACTTATTACTTTTTACTGAGACGTAAGTAGTTGATGAATAGTAGTTTGTATTTTGATGTCAAAGTGAATTTGAATGCTTGTAAAACCATTTGATATGAGACCACACCCCATTTTATTGTTACACATTTCACTTACAATAACAAACATTGAAATAGATCTTGTAGGCCATAAAGTAGTGGTTGGATTCCACTACTAGAGTTTCCAGTAATCATGCATTTGTTACCTAGTCAAGTTTCAGTTGAATGGAGATATACACTTTTCCAATGACAAAAATAACAATGCCATGGATGATGATGAATTTTGACCTTAGAATGAGTGTCAAGTTACAAATATAGTATGCATGTTTGTGTAAAACATGTAAACAATAGAAATTTACAATGAAATAATAGTATTGTGTATAGATTTCCATTGAATACTTCTTGTTCCTCATTGCCAAGGCAGTTAGGAAAAATAACATGATGCTAAATAGGAGACTAGGAAATGGTATTTGGAACATGTAATAAATAAAAAGGGAAATTCCCTTCAATGGAACTGATATCAAAGTATTCAGATGACAGTTAGATAGTGACCCTGCCAAAGGAAACAAACACAAGAACCTGTGTTTTTTTTTAAATTGAAAAGCTACATTGCATCAGTTTGTTTATGTTTAAATATTGGGATCCAATAACATGACCTTTTTATTCATCATTATTATCTGATTTAAACCTATAATCATATTGAATATTACTGTTCAACTGACAAAATAAGTTAACATTTTAGTTGATTGAGATAAAATAATGAAAAAAAAAGAAAAGTATAATTACCATCCAAAGCCACCTTTGTTTTGAACATCTTATATGTTGCTGTAAGTAGAATTTTATTTTTGATTATGTAGTGCATGAAAGTACACGTATTGTGTGCAAAAACTGATTTTTTATCATTCTGTTTGATCTCTTCTTCTTCACTAGGCCTCGACAGAGATTGGTCGTCCTGTTCCCAAGGAGTCTGTGTCCAAGGCTAATTTGAGACGGTCCCTGGATGGCTCCAGCACCTATGTATTTCATCCCAGAACAGGCCTGCCAATCAACTCCAGCCCAGTAAGTATCCATGGCAACCAATTTAAAGGGAAATTGTAGGATTGGAAGAAGTCCTCATTTGCTATGAAAGCGATTCTAGAATAGAATTAATGTTCAGAATTTCTACTGTGAAATTTTATCCTTGTTAGACAATTACTATAAAAAATTGATCAATAGGATAGGCAAATATTTTGTGTAACTTTATGTCTGTTCCGGTTCTATGATTCTCAGACTAAATATGATGGTGGCATATAGATGCTCTTTTCTCTTATCTCTTCATCAAAACAAATTCAAGGCAATTTCTTTCTAGCCTGGATATACAAGGCAATAGATGGCAATGCTGGATTAGGTTTCAACTCATTGGCTTCTTGACCGAGGTGTTTTGACAGTTTCCTATTCTATCATTGCCTTTAATGTTTTTTTTACCTAGCATGGTGTTATAATTCACAGTGATAATCAAAGCTTGCAAGGTGGCAATTTATAAATCATTGTTTTAATTATGACTTGCAAAACTTGCAGCTGAAATGTTTTAGTTTAGAATCGCATCGGTTAATAAAGTGCGTTATGTGTTTTGTCTTGTTTTGCAGGCTCCACTTCGTAAGACTAAGACAACCAATGACTGTCCATCACTACTAAAGCCAATAGGCTTGACAAGGTCAGTACAATGAGTTCACTAAGTATGTGGTAAATTATGAATCACAAAAGTACTTCTGTAAAAGTTATGGTCAAATTCTACAAGTTTTTATTTTGCTTGGGAATGAAGTATGTTTAACCATATCATGAAACAGAGTTATGAGATGTATATTCCTTGTGCTCTTTTTGGGGTAAGGGCTCATTTTTGCCTCAGTTTCTCGGGTGAAATTCACCCAAGAATGCTGAAATAGGGAATACTTTTCATAAAATTCATGCTGAATAGCTGAGAAAGTTGAAACAGAGAGTGAAATTTTTGGAAGACCCCTGATAAGGCCAGAGATAGGGGTCCAATATCTTGGTAAATTCACAAAAAAAATACCCCAGATATACGGTAAGGAAATTACACAATTACCCAAGATAGGGGTGTCTTACAAAATCTATAAGTGAGTACAGGATTACCTGGTAGGAGGGTGAGGGGGGGGGGGATTCTGTGTAGAAATGCCCCATCGACCTACCCTGTGTAGAGTTCCCGAAAAAAGTGTTTGTAGTCGGAAAACCCCTTTCCCATTTTTTAAGAAATAACTTATATTTGTAATTTATTCAAGAAGAAAATGCAATGTGTATATAAAAAAAAATCATGTTACATTTTGGGTATCAATTTTGTAGTATCTCATTTGCTATGTTTACATTTTATTTGTAATCATATTATTTTGATTTAAGCAATATCATAAAAATGCCACTGTTATTTCTTGTTTCCCTCAGTTCCCCTTCGTGCAATAATCTAGAGAAGCCTAGTTCACTACTGTTGGGTCATCCTATGCGGATGCTGAGCACCAGTGCGCCGGCAACAAGCTGCTTGCTAGGAAATTTTGAGGTGAGTTAATGACTTTATGAAGTTGTCTCCTCCTCCTCCTCCTCCTCCTCCTCCTTCCTCCTCCTCTTGTTCTTGTTCTTCTGCTTTTACTACTACTACTACTACTACTACTCCTACTGACTTCTTCCTTATTCTTGTTCTTGTTCTTGTTCTTGTTCTCCTCCCTTTTCCTCTTCCTCTTCCTTTTTCTCTTTGCGATATGGCATATTTGGCACCAAGAAATAATATAGCCTTGAATATATTTTATTTCTTGAAAGATAGAGCATGATTATAGGGACTTAAAGCAATAGTTTGAACATGACGTTACAATAAAATTAGCACTTACACTGAATTTGTATTGTATCATTTGAAATAATAGATATTATTACAATGTAGCACCTTTTCTCAAGTCTCTTGGTAAGAACATGATACTTTTCTTTCCATTCCTGAACTTGGACAATTCATGTATACAGATACATATTAAGTAAATGTTGACATCCCAGGGTTGATATTATATTCATATTATCTTTCCCACAGGAATCTGTCTTAAATGGCAGACTAGAGCCACTAGGAACAATAGACGGCTTCACGGCTGAGATAGGGGCCAGTGGTTCCTTCTGTCCCAAACATGTGTGTCTACCCGTCACTACTTTCTTCTACAGTGTGTGTGATGACGATGCTCCCTCATCTTATTTTGTAAGTATCACATCACAATCATTCAAGTAATCATCTCGTGCCTGTAGAAAGGCCGTTAACTGTATGTCATGTGCCCATGCAAAGGCCGTTAACTGTATTCATAATGTATGATACTAGCGGCCTTTGTGTAGACACACGACATACAGTTAACGGCCTTTCTACAGGCACACGACGTTATGTACTCTACTGTGGCAAAAGGAAGCAAGTGACAAATCACTCGCATTTGAGTAAGTAATTTTTTTAACTCGTAACATGCCGCAGTCGCAGATCTGCACCAATAATACACATAAAGTCCATAGAGGTTTAAATCCTCTGGCACATTAAGAGTTAAACATACTAAGCATGCTGTATCTTTAGACAAAATTAGG
>JZLH01S0622554.1:84484-105086 GCA_001188425.1 Eucidaris tribuloides | reverse complement strand
AAAATATGTTTTAAAAAAGAATTGGAAAGCACTATAAAACCATTAAACATGGCATAGAAATACTATTAAACATACAAATTTGTCAATTTTTCGGCTTGCTTCGCGCGCAGAATTCTGTATTACAATGTGGGCGCTGGAAATTTTGGACATTTTTTTTCACTATTGCCCCCCCCCCCCCCCCCATCCGAAACATGGATCGACGCCCCTGGTGGTTGTTGTTGTTGTCGTCGTTGTTGTGAACGGCGCTGTACCGTCAGAAAAAAAAATACAAAGATCCTGATGATTTACAAGTTACGTATAAAATTACTAGGGCCTAATAAATTTTATACGATGGCAACAAAGGTTAGGAATTTGAGATGAAAGAGGGTACATTGTGTAGGCATGACAACTGTAAATTGCGGTTTGTTTCCATACTCACTCCTTTGTTATTCTGTCTTGATACTTTAATCTCTAATCTTTTTTGTTTTGTTTTGATTTTGTGACCCTTGTGTGTTGAAAAGTAAATTACAAAGTTATTAGAAAATAAATCATCGTTTTACTAAATTTGTTTATTGTTGAAGGTTCCAGATTGATTGATTAATATTTTGGGGCAGGGGTACTAATATCGGCGCATTCCCATTTTTTCTTTTTTCTCCTTTGTCGCTTCAAAATTTATTTGGTAAACTTGGACATGCGATGGCACGTGCCCTCTTTCTGACCTTGTTTGTTTCTTAGCGTTTTAACATTAATGTATCCGCCGCTCATTATGTAATTATTCAAGTTCGTAATTACTGATAATTGATAAACAAAACAGTCGGTAGGCCTATGTTGCTTTACGAGAAACAGTTGGAATTCTTGCTATCGTAGTCTATAAATTTTCTACCTTATACGTAGAAAATGAAGGAAAGACTGTATTCGTTATTACTTTGCGCTATATCATACTTTTTTCTTTCACCCTAATACACCCTCATTTTCGTCCGTTAAATTCCTTATGATGACCGCCAAATATCTGTATATATAGGCCTAGGCATGCCCGGATCAACATGAAAGAATAGATAAATCATATTTATTTTGTTTCTATTTCTCTTTTTCCCCGTTGTCCTCATTATCGCCTTTCGATCTGCCCGCGCCTCCTCTCCCTGCTCTTCATTTACTTCATTCCTATATTTTTTTCTTCTTCTTCTTGTTTCCCCCTCCTTTTTCTTCTTCTCCCTTCTGCGTTTTGTTCTTCCTTTTCTTATTCTCATTTCCCTCTCCTTTTGTCCTTCTTCTGTCCTCCGTAATTCTTTCTGGGTTTTCTTTGTCTTCGTGTGTGTCTCTTCCGTCTTGTATTTCTTCATTTCCTTTGCCCTTTTCATCCCCTTCCTTTCCATTCTTTTTATTTTCGTTATTTTATGTTCCTTGTGTGAATTTTCTCTTTTCTTTTTCTCATTCTTTCTTGTCTCTTTCTTGCGCTTCCCTTTCCTTTTCCTACATTTTGTTCTTTTCCTTCTCCAACACCGCCATTTATCACCATCCTTTTCCTCCTCCTCCCCTCCTCCTCTTCCCTTCCTCTCTTCCTCTTTCTACTCCCTTTCTCCTCCACCCTTCCTCGTCCTCTTTCTCTCCTCCTTGCCCATCCTCATCTTCCATTACTACCATCCCCAGAATTTCAGATCGAGGTGGTGGAATCTCTCACGCCAATGTCAAGAAAGTTTTCCAGTATCACTTCACCACGGCTGACGAAACGGACGAGAGTACGGACACCCGGGTAACGGGAGGCACGTTTGGGACATTGATGACCGCGGTCAACAGCGGGACAACGGCTGGACCACTCTGCGGGTGAGTTGCCGTAATGACGTCACCGAGTGACTGAGGTTTCATAACTTTAGTCCGATAAATATTTCAATAGAGGCTTTCTTTTATCAATGCTGACATTCTACCCTTTGCGTATAATGTGAAAATTGATAGAAGACTAAAGAAGAGAGCCCCAGTTGCAATTATCAGATTTATCGGATTGTTCGATAATATGTCCGACGTGGATGTCCGACATTTGTTCTGGCGACGATTGCTCCTCCGATTATTTCATGCACTAACCCCATTCTGAACTGGGAACCCAATGGCAACCCAACCCTTTCTCTTTGTCTTCCGAGATATTGTCACCGGAGCAATGGCTGGAGCAATGGTCGCCGAAACAAATGTCGGATCACCGTCCGATGTTAGACTTCAGCGCGTGCCATTTGAAGTTTGTAAAAAAATATTTAATAATGCAATCATCTTACTTTTTGTCTTCATTTTAATCAAGTATAAACTTGCAATTTAATTCCATTTAATCATCATTATTCCCTTCACTTGTTTTCCGATTTGTTTTGTTTTGTGTACTTTGTAATTGTGTAGCTTTTTTATGCTTTGTTTGTATGAAGTAAGGGAGTAAGTTCTTTAGTTTATGTGTGTGTGAAAATCACTTTCGTGTTAAGCTGTTGGATCAATGATTGCTTAATGAATCAATCAATAAGTAATAAAATTAATAAAGAGATAAATAAATTATTTACAGTATATCAAATAAAAACAAATCAATAACTAAACAATAAATGCATGAATGATTGTATGAAAATGAATCAGGAAATAAATATACTTAATAGATATATATGACTATAATTTATTCTAATTAAATATTAATATTAAATGTTTTGTCATGGTTTGGATTTTCCTTCATTACACAGAGTATCTAGTAGCTAGTCTTGTTTCTGTTCACTCAAATGTTTTGCTATCTATTTTTCTGTTTCCAGGTTTGGGTTTGGTCTCCCTGTCTCCAAAGCATACGCCGAATACCTGGGCGGGAGTCTAACCATTGAGACAATGCAAGGCATCGGAACAGACATCTATCTTCGTCTACATCATATTGATGGCAAGCATGAGAGTTTCCGAATCTGAATTTGACCAAGAGGCCACACTATGGCATAAGACCAATATGCCAAAGAGAGTCTATAGTGATCAGTTATGTTAACTGCATGGTATGGAGGAATCTGTTTGATATGAGCCCTTTAACCCAATGAAGACGGTTTGACTTTGCTTTAACATGCATTTCCCATAGACCTCAAGACAAGATATCTCGTGTCTGGTCTTCATTGGATTAAAGGGCATTGGCCAGTGTTGTAGAACTCAAGTTGGGACTCAGACTCAGGTCTGGACTCGAGTCCCAGATCCTGGACTCGGACTCGGAGACCAAGGACACGATCGGACTGGGAGACCAAGGACTCGGACTCAGACGCAGATACATGGGACTCAGACTCAGGCCCAAGTCCCAAATCATTTTTGCAAAAATGGAGCATTTTCCCTGCTTTGATACATTTTGTTCCACTTGTTTCCACATCATGCTATCTAATTTTCTAAAACCTGTCAGGTATCTCACTGTCTTAGTATCAAATCTGATGAAAGAGAGCATAGATGTGTAATTCTATATTTAATGCACGTCGTGTGTCTTACAAGATAAGAGTACTAAAATGTGTGTGACAAAGCGATTGAACATATCACTGATCCATAAAGGGCACTGTAACTATTTGCCATCAAGAAAAATATACCGATACAAATAATTTTAATGAATCATGCATTTGCATTTCATTGTTTTGTATTTAGTATTAATGCCAGTGGTAAGAAGTAGTAATTATGACTTTGCTCCATAAGGGAGCCGGAAGGATTGTGTTTCAGGTTGTCCGTGCGTCCGCACTTTCTTGAGAACGGGATTACTCATGTACCACTGGATGGATTTTAATGAAACCTCAACCAAGGATGGACCACTAGGCAAGGATGAATTAAATCGATTTGGGGACATCTCTGTCTAGGGTCAAAGGTCAATGAACTTTATCCCAAAATGCCAGTTTCTGCCTATAACTTCAGTTAGGAGTGCCCAATGTTGATATAATTTGGCAGTTAGGTGCAAAAATAAAAGACAAATATTTTGGTAGGGTCATAGGGGTCAAAGGTCAAGTTTTAAAGATCAATGAACTTTTTCCCAAAATGTCATTTTCTGCTTGTAACTTCAGGTACGAGTGCTCACTGTTGGTATAATTTGGTGGTTGGGTGTAAAAATAAAATAAATATTTCAGTAGAGTCACAGGGGTCAAAGGTCAAGGTCAAGAGTCTAAGGTCAATGAACTTTTTTCCAATATGCCATTTTCTGCTCATCACTTCATTTAAGAGTGCTGTTGATATAATTTGGTTGTTCAGTGCAAAATAAAACACACGTGTATGGGTTGAATGACTCCCACCTGACAACTCCCCTTGAGTACAGCTCCCCCGAGAATAACTTTCCCCTACATCAACTCCCCCCACGGACAACTTTCCCGGATTGATTCCTACATGACAACTCCCCTGGGGACAATTCCCCTGGAGGAGTTAAACAATGTTTACAGTTTTTAAAAATCTGAATTTTTCTAGCAAGAGTTGTCCTGGAGAAATTGTCCTTAGTGGGAGATTTCCTTATGCTTCCATTTCAACCCTTTTTGTAAATAATATTGTCATCTTGTCAACATAATACACTGTCGGACTCGAATTCGGACTTGGACTCGGACAGCTGGACTCGGGCTCAAAGACCATAGGACTCAGACTCAAACTCCGACTCGGACTCGGATAGGTTGGACTTGACTACAACACTGGCATTGATATGATTGGGAGAAGTCAAAAATGCCTCAATTAGAACCAAATAGGTTGAATTGTATACTAATGTATACATGAGCTGGAGTGTATCTCGTGGTTGGAAGGATTTATTACAATTCTAGAGTACAGTAGTTTTATCCCAAACTAAGGACTTCTTCCAATCTTGCTCTTTGCCTTTACAAGAGAATAGGTTTCATGATGGATGTGGAAGTGTCGTGAAATTTATTGTAGGCATTTTCAAATGAATGATATATCTGTGGACATGTAAAAAGGGCCGCTTTGAAAACGAAACTAAAAACATTTTGTTTTCTAGTGTCTGTATACTTAGTGTCTATCAACCAGTGTCTTGATATTTACTCAATGTCTAGTTGTTGCATATTGAATACGTTTAGTGGATTATTGCATTTTGGTGTACTATCTTGGCTGAAGTAGAAGTGTAATGTTTAAAATTGCTATGTGAAATTTTCAACACAGTCCCTCTCGATAAACGCATATATGTGGTTGAGAAAAAAAATGGATAAAAAACAACAATCAATATCAACTTTTGATGTTATTTATACGGTAATGATCTTGTCAAAATGTAGGTTCATTATGTTAATCTTCATTCGCAGGTCTAGTGCTCATCACAAGAGTACATTGCCAGGATTAATTGTACGCCCAGAGTTGAATAATAATTCATACATTTATTGCGCAAATTGTATGTCAATATATTCAAATGCGCCAAAGCAATGTTAGCGAAGTATTCTTACGTCACCTTTATACTAGACTCATTTTGATGATTCTATAAGGTAATGTATTATACTTGGTTTGTCATATTATCAAGTATTTGACTCCAAAAAGCCATATCAACATTGTCAGACAATGGTATATGATAATGTAATAGCAGCACATATGTATTGTAAATGTAGCTGTAAATTGTTTTTGTAAAGTGATTTCTCCTGCTCTGTGGTGACTAAAGATTGAATATCAATAGTTACAGTATGCTGGAAACATGTATGTAGACTATGTTTATCAAGGATATACAATGCATCGAAGGATATATAAGTGAGTTACATGTATTGAGAACATTTTATGAATGTAGTAAAACAGGCATGTTCTGCATGTGTATTACATTTCAAATTGAAATCAAAGCTGATAATAAAATTATCTTCATAATCTAAGACTATTGTCGTAGTAAAGAGCACTATGGATGCCATATAATGGCAAGCTTAGAATAAATTAAACAAAATTATGTTATATGTATAATGTTCAGTGTATGTATTACATTTTGTGTACCTCAATTTTTTTTGTAATAACCGAAGTAGCAAAAAAGCACCTTGTTTTGGCTTAGGTAAATATCTTCTAGAGGCTTTTTTCACAGGGCAGTAGATGAAAAAAAAAATGAAAATGTGAATGTTTATGTAATGCTGTCACAGTGTGCTATGCTAGAAATTTGGGTATTCATCTTTCGTACATATAGTAATGGAAAAAGAATATGCTACAAAAGAAATGAAAAAAATAAAAGCACCAAAAAAATAACAACTGTATGGTGAGATAGGAATAACGTCACAAATTTCAACGTATATTACCTTAGAAGGTTTTTCTGGTAGATTTATTTCTTGCTGTAGTTTTCACTGTGGTACCATTTTTCATAAGTTCATACAGCTGAAGCTAAGTAGTGTGGTTATTCTTACCAAAATATATAGTGCCAAACTATTTACATATTCTTCCCATATCATAATTTATTCTTGCACTGACATTGACAAAAAGTCAATAGTATTCTAGCACAAACACATCCTTTAAAGTTATATTGCATCTGTCACCCTACTTTTTTGTTTACTTGTAAAGTGTGGTTTGTTTGTAGTATTCACTTTATTCATTCAGTTCTTCTTCGTAGTCTATTAACGTAGATCAAAAGCTCTTTAGGCTGAATTCTGATTAAGTGTAGTGTTGCTATGCATTAGTAAACAATATACTGAAGTATTTAAGTTAATATATGTGATTAAAAGCAGATTGTTCTAATAACCCTCACTGCTTTCACATAAAATGTTCAGGTATTCATTTAGCCTTCATTTTTTATGAGTATTTGGGATTATTGTATATCATAATTTAAAAGTGTTTTACCGTCTGCTACACAGAGCTATCACCAAATCTAGTTATAAATCTATAAATAATTGTCATTTTGATTTAAAGGGATGCACCGCTCGTAATCCATGTACATTCAATACCATTCGCTTGCCCCTATTGCAAGGCCACGTGTAACAACAATCGTGGAGCTGCAAACGGAATTGCCGTTGAAAGTAGGGCCGTGTGCATTTCGCCTTTCTTCATTTGAATGCATGCTGCAAAGGGAAATGTACACAATTCGTGTGCACTCGTTTTCCAAAAGTATACGGGCATTCCCGAATATTACCCGAGCCGGGCCAGCTTGAAAACACCACGATATGCGACTTTTCAGTCCCTTTAAAAGTGTATTTGATTTGTAGTTAGGGGAGCAGTAATAGTGTATTCATGAACAACTGAAATCTTGTACAACAGATTCTTGAAGGAAAGTGCGATTGTAGGTTAACAAATGGACGTTGATGAATTGAAAGTTATTGCAAAGATGTTATCCTATCGATTAATGTTCATCATTTAAATATATATATTTATTTACCTAGATTCAACCATATAGGGAAATTTTTGGTCTTCCCCCATTGTTCAATATTCTCCCTTACGTAGATTTTTTTTTCACCTTAAAGACGCTATATAACATTGTGGTAGACCCTTTTAAAAAATTGTCAAACTTTGCTCCCGACATGTCTGTCCGTGTAAATGGACAAATAGATACTCTAGACACATAAGTTCCAACAGTTATACTGTCACTTGTAACATATGTACAGATAAAAACTGGCACATGAATTATTCTGAGCCGATGAAAATTCTGCAACACATCAGTCTATGGGGGAAAACTGGAATGGTCTCTCAATGATTTTTACTTTTTTACAGCATTTAATGATCATTTTGAACTGTCATTTTTTCAGGGCTTCATTTTTAGACCTTATTTAAGACACTAGGAGCATGGGAAATTATGTAGCTTACATTTCTTTAATGGAAATATTGTTATATGATGCCTTTAACATTCAAATTTCTGTTGTGACAAAATAAAGCCCATTGGAATTTGCCCTATGGTATGAGATATATATATTTGTTTGGGGGATATATTCACTGGATCTAAAAGTAAAGATGTTGGTTTATAGTGTGGATCAATGCTTAGGCACTCATTCATGATATTGTTCAATATTCAATGAAATATCATGGATTTGCAGAGTATTACCCCAAATTATCATCCAAGTACAAAAAAGTGTATTGAAGTGAGCCCTTGGTACAGGTGTGACTTTTCTACACTGTCATTCGCATTTGAGTATTCTGTCCTTAACATATTTATGACTATATTAAAATAAAATAAAAATCACATAAAAATATTAATATTAGTAAATTGCTTTGCACTTGTGGTTTAGTTTCTACCATTCTTTACTCTTTTTTTGCAGCTGATACGTGGCCAAAATAATACGCAGCTATATATAATTCAGAAAAAGGAGAAAGAAAATGTTGTGATATATAAATGGGGAAACTCGAAGAAACACAGTTTCATCAATGGAAAGAAATGTGATAGAATTACTTGTTATCAGACCTCATTGGTATTATTATGAAAACCTGGAGTGCGTGAGGGAAGAGGTTTTTCTTCATTTTTTCCCTTCAAGTTAGCAAGTCTACTAATATACTGTGATGGTACTTTTGGTAAAAAAAAATATATTAAATTTAGAAAAATGTATCAAGGTTAGTGGAACTTAATGTTATTTAAGGTGTTAAAAGACACATGTATTGTAAAATTACTGTAGTGTAAGACGGTGAAGTAATCATCTTTGATCTAGTAGTCTGATGTTATTTATTGTCAGATTTAAAACACAGTCTTTGCTGCTGATTAATCAATATTGGAATTAAATTGCTCAGTAGCAAAGAGATTCAGCAAAACTTAAAAATTAATTCATGATATCAATGATGACGCTAGTACCTGCTATAAATGAATCGCTGAATTCACACGGGACCACAAGTCAGTCCCCATTTGTTTACATGTGAACTTGGGACCTTTGTATATTCACCGATCCAAATGTGAAAGACATTTCTTCTATTATTAATAACTTTCACAGTTTGTAACACTACAGTGCATCCCAGAAAAAAAAAAACCTAAAACAATGGCTTATTGTGCAGAAACAATGGGGCATAATATTGAAAAAAAAATGTTCAAAATTAATTTTGACTTATGCTCTTTCAAATGATATATTAAAACAAACTTATTTATTCATGCATCACTGAGTACCATAACTTTGAATATTTAATGTGAAAAACCATTTGCTACTTGTTGGCTTAGACACCGTGCACATCAGGAAAAGAAAGAAATTTACAGTGTCTAAGCCAAAATGTGTAGCAAATGGTTTTTCACATTCAATTTTCAAAGTCATGGTACTCAAGAGATGCATGAATTAATAAGTTTGCTTACTGGATCATTTGAATGAGCTTAGGTTAAAGTTTATTTTGAACATGTGTTTTGAATCATACACCCCAGTGCTTCCACACAATAAGCCTTTGTTTTAGGGTTCTGTTTTTTTCTAGGATGCACTGTAGAATTTTCACACTAATTATGTGACCAACCATGTGCGAATATGAGTCCAGTGCTTCATATATCAGATTTCATTGTGGCACTTACTGTAGACATGGGATATTTCATGAAAACATGAGGATTATGGAACCTTTCAAGTGGGGTCGGAAAAAAATAAATGAAAATCTGCAACATAGTGTGCCCAGTGGTGTCTTTGGTCTTTGAAAAGTAGTATGCCAATATTGCGCATTTCGAAAACTTTGATCGCAGATTCTGCAGGAGTATGTTCTGTAACACAGTGTGGTGTAAGTCACGATTAGATAAGAAAATTTCTAGTATTACACATGCATTGTATATAGCAGCCATTAAGTGTGTGGATGCGATTGCTCTTCCAGTAATTATTTTAAAGTGAATAAGTGTGAATCCAATGTTTATTGTGATTGAAGAAACATGACATTTGAAGTTTGATTTGAAATGCAACTTCTGTATTTAGATATTGATTTTATTTCATGTACCAGTATGATTAAGACTGCATAGTTTGCTTTCATACAATGACATCAGTTGGATTGTTGTGGCATTATAAAGGCAGTACAGAATATGTGTGCTCTGCTAGCGTTTTGTTTGTAATTTATGGATGTAATCGTAAAAAAAGGAAAGATGAAAATGATACGAATAATTGAAAAAAGAATTGAATTTCTGGTTGTCTGAAACTCTACAATGTATACCATGTATTGGTGACCAAACTGTGCATGAACCAACATTGTGTAAAATTTTCGTTGATTACTTGGAATTGTCTGATTTTTCATAGATGTGTGAAATTCACACATATGCTCTGCAAGAGAAAATATTGCAGATAGATTTGATTTTTTTGTTTTGTTTAATAAGTTTGTTTGTTTGTTTTTTGAAGTCAGGGGAAATTGTACTGTGATTGCACAGAAAATATTGGACAGTAACAGAGTAACAATTAATATTGAAATAATATCATTTAAATAGGGTCTTAATGTCTACATAGTCAAATTTGTTACCTGAAATAATAAGAGTTCACATAAATTTTGTGAGGAAATGAGGCATCATATGGGCTATATTGTATTGTTAATATGTATCATATATTTCACTTGCCATATATAAATTACTGAGTACCTTGCCTCTTGCAAGAGGAATGGCTGAATGGTCCTATAGCATGAAGGTTACAGATACTAGTAGAGTACTAGAGGTAGTGTTAGATTGGAGTTAGGGTTACGGCCACCGCACACTACACGACTTTTGTCGTACGACTGCACCGACTTGGATCCAAAATAAAAAACAAAGCTCATATTTCGTACACAATCAGCGTGTACGAAATATAAGCTTTGTTTTTTATTTCGGATCCAAGTCAGGCAGTCGTACGACAAAAGTCGTGTAGTGTGCAGAGGCCTTTAGGGATATGATTAGGATTATAACTGTTTCCCCAGCTATTTTGGAAATTTGAAAAATCAGGGGAAATGAGTTCAATTTTTTTCCAGACAGGAAATTTGAGAAAATCACTCAAAGCAGGTAATTTTATTGGACCCAAGAGAAGTAGCCCATCTCCTATTTCTGAGTAATTGGAAAGACTGGGATTTCTGATTAAATGATGCTAGAAGTTTGAAACTCCATCAGGGAAAAAATTAGGGATTTTTATTTTCAAGAAATGCTGGGAATCCTGTATAGTCCTGAACAGGGACAAGCATATCAGCTATTTTGAAATAAAAATAATACATAAAAGTACCTGTGATATCTGAGCTACATGATTATGCTTTTACTTTAATAGACAAATACACAAGAATATGGAACTTGGAAAATTATGGTGTTACTAGCAAGATTTGTTTCAGTATGTATAAATATCACACTTCCTGCCAACTTTTAATTATAATACAGCAGCAGTCTGTCCGTGGAAATTGGCATGGGAAAATCGGGTACTCTTGGATTTTCACTTTTTGAAATATTAAATTTATGTTTTCGGCTACAATTTTTTCCTGACCTCATTTTTAGACCTTATTAAAGATATTTCTAACATGCAAGATTATGTAGCTCAGCTTGTAAAACCAGAACCATTGATAAATGATGCCTTGGGTCCCTTAATCCTTGTGAAGTGCCCGGGATGTATTTCACATGAACAGATTCATTCATATCTCATGGAAGATGAGACACTATCAATGATAAACGAATCCTTTCTTGTTAAAATACATAATACGTCACTATTGGACATAGTTTATATCACAGGGTCAGTTTTGAGGGTATTAGGTAATTTACTGTATATTTGTTTATGCTTGTGCTGAAAAAAATAAAAGCTGAAGTAAAGTAGATTAGTTTTGTACAGATGTATTCTGTACATGATATGAATATATTTTAATTTCTTGAAAAAAAAAAACCCTGTAGCTTCACGTGTACTGAAATATTATTTTCGTGTCATGACATTGACTGTATTATATACTTTATTGTATCATACACTTTTTTTTTAAACAAAAATAAATTTACCGTATACATTTAACAGTTATAGTGTATTCTTTAGTGACATAGTGTTCTGTAAAGCATGAACAATAAATGTTTTGAGTAATATGAAAATGTACTGTGCGAAATCTACCTGTACGCAAATTGCGAACCATTGGCTTGTGTATTATCAATGCAAACTACTTTGTTTTAGTTGAGTAGCATATGCTGATGTACATTGCATGTAGAAATGAACAAGAATGCAAATCAATAAAACAATATGAATCAAGTAATTGAAATGTCCATGTTTTTTTTTAATCTGTAATTTGAATTTGAGGAGGCATCATGGCTTAGTGGATGAGACCTCAGCTTCTTGAGCTAGAGGTCCATGGTTTGAGTCTATGCCATAGCGGTTGTGCCCTTGGGTTAGGCACTTTATACACATTACCCCGTCCCTCGGTTAGGACGTAAAGCCGAAGGTCCCGTCTTCAGACAGAAACACCTCGGCACATAAAGAACCCCCGCACTTCATCGAAAAAAGAGAAAGTAAAAACCCGGTGTTGTGGTCACATATCTACATGCATATCGGTTTATGGGGCTGGATGCCTATGGGTAACAGTGATTAAGTTTGCTTTTCTAGTCCCTGTCATCCAAAATGATGACACGGCAATAATAATAATAATCTGCACAATGGGTCTATTTACAGAACAAAAGCACCTGAAAGGCAAGAACCCTAAACTTGGATCCCTACCTGAACATTTAACACTAATCTCTCAAAAATTATGAGTCAAACTAAACTCCTCAAAAAAAGTTTGGAAATCTGAGTTTGATCGATTACTTCTCCCTTTTCTTCATAGAAAATGAAGCATGCCTAGTACCATCAGAAAGATCACTTAATTTTCTTTATGATGATGCCCTACTTAATATGATTATGCCATCGGGGAAAGGGCAGTATTTTAAAATATGGGATATGGTGTAAATTAAAAGTTTGAAAAATAAACACTGGCAGTCATGAAGAGTCAATAATGGTCAGCCATAAATGCTAATTTCAGGAGGAGCCCCTGCCACTTCATTTGTTTATGACTTTGAGATTAAAGGGTTTGAGTTCCGTTTTTCAATGCCCATACATATTTGATGTTTGCTTGTGCGCAAACTTGTTTGAATCCATGTTACTGTTCAATTTATACCTTACCTCATATTTTAAAATACTTCCCTATCCCCGATTGCATAATCATAACAAGTAGGGTATCATTTAAAGAAAATTATATGTTTCTGATGATACATATTACCAAGCATGCATTGATTACTACTAACAGAAAGGCGAAACAATCATTCAAACTCAGATTTCCAACTTTTTTTAACTCAAGATTTCCAATTTTTTTTTAGTGTGTATGAAGAGCCAGAATGTGACATCAATTTTGTTCAGAAAAATGTGTAGATGAAGAATGAACCATGCGCAGTGTGTCACTCCTGGCTGTGAACACAAATTAAAGAGTCATATTTGCACTAAGTAATGTATAGATTATAAGCCAGTTTAGGGATTCATTTGTGCATAAGCAGATAAAGGTCTTGAAGTAAGTGAAATTGTGCAGAGTACTGATTTGATAAACACTACATAGCATTTATGTATACTATGGTATAAATAGGTGATCCGACATTGGGTTTCCAGTTCAGAATAGGGTTAGGTATAGTGTTTGGGTTTATAGTGTTTGGGTTTATAGGGTTGAGGTCAGGATTAGTGCATGAAATAATCGTCAGAGCAATTGTTGCCGCAGCAAATGTCGGACATTCTATAAATGTCCAAGCATGCACCAGATGCTATCGATGCATGTATTCATTTAAATCAATTTAGCAAATCCATTCACGCAGTCCTCCATCACTTTTAGAATGATTGCTCTCAATTGCCTTACTAAACTTCCTATCCTTTCTTCAAACATCTGTATTTTCACGGGGACCATTCATTGGGACAACTACTTACTCAGAACTGGTTTATTATCTCCACAATTTCTGAACATGTTTGACTTCGTCATATTGGCTCTGTACAAAAACAATTATGAGATGTACTTGTGTTTTCTATCTTCAATATTTGTATATATTTCAAAGATGTATACTCTGTATAAGGTAAGCACCCACTTGTGGGTGTTGTAAGTTGAGTTGTTACAAGGAAAAAGTGCTCAGTGTGATTAGAATACTCAATATGTGCATATGAGGGACTTGCACTGTTTGATCCTTATGCTTGACTATGAAATGTTTTTTGATTGATTTTATTTGTTGGGTATTGCTGAGAAGAGCACACAAATCCTTACCTGAAATATTTCCAAAGGGGTCCATTTTTGAGTGGTAGAGTGGGTGTACGGTAATGCAAGAATGCGAGTAGACAGGTGGTGGTCACTACATCAGGTCTACCCTCCTCTTTCCATGAACTGTGGCAGGTTCCAGTGCCGAGTTATTTTTATTTCAACTCGGGACGTCTGGCTTTACATTTTATCCCAGGAATAATACTTATAATAATAATAATGTCTTATTTACCCAGGGTTTTATTTACCCAGGGTAGCCACTTCAGTCAAAGAGACTGCTCTACCAACGGATATGTTACTGTTACAATTCTCAGTTCTATAATGCCGAGTGCCTGGCTAGAAAGCAGAAGGTACCATGTATAAAAGTCTTTGGTATGACCCAGCCGGGGCTCAAACCCATGACCTTCCGGACGTGAGGCGGACACTCTAACCACTAGACCATCATGCGGGATAGGGGATAGGGGAATAGGGCTGAAGTGCCTTGCCCAAGGATACAACTAACATGACTTGGACTTGAGCCCTCACATGAGAAGTTAATTCTGATCTACTAAACCTCAACACCTCCCCAGATGATGTTCCAATAAAACTTGTAGGCCATGAGTTCTTTTAATTCGAAGCATGCTACCAACTGACTGCTTTATTATTTTATATAGAGAACAAATGATTTAAAGACTGGTTAAGCATCAATTTTGTCATAAACAACCTGTATATTTTATTTCTACATACACCAAGTTATTACACAACTCATCCATTATAGATCCATTTAACTTGTTCTGAAGAAAATGTGTTTTTTAACGTTAAAAAACCTGATTACTTTGTGTCAATAATTAACATGCTCTTCCACATATCTTAAAGACAAAGCATCTCTTTTACACGCCTGAAAATGAACATTATGTATATACTCTGATATATAGAAGAAAATAACTCAGCTTTAGTGGAATTATAGTAACCGTTAGACTTTGATTTGAATTATTATTAGTCTACTTTCAGACCCTTACAGTGCATGGGCATTCATCATATAATGATATGTGAAACTTATTCACAGTTTACAAATGTGTATGATATGAATTTACAAACATGACTAATTTTATGCATGAGTCTCTTGCATATTATTATTCACAGAGTAATACATGATTACTGAAATACATGTAATACTCCTGGAGTGGCATTCAGTGGGCTTCACAGGAGTCTCACCGTGAAACTACAGTGGTCTAATTGATGTTACTTTTTGGTGTATTTTTCAAAGTCTGGGTAATTGCTGATCTTCAGATTTCACAGACATGTTCTTCATAATTAGCCTACGGGCATGAGTGATGTTTACTTTTATTTCTGGACGGATGAAAGTGAGATTCCCTGCTTTGGAAGTTATTGTCTAGTCTTGGTCACTCAGGCAAAATTGTCTGCGATCAAATTTCTTCATTCTCTTTAAGTATGGGATTGTCACTTCAGATATACAAAAACAACATCAAACCTAGCAAATTAATGTGTAGAATTTGATTATTTGGATAAAAAGTGCTCTATCAGCTAGCCAGAAGAGCACAGTAAAACCCCAATAAACTTGCCTGGGCAAAATTGAAAATGATTACTGGTAAAGAAATGGAATAACTGAAAAAGTACTGATTGCTACAGCATTGTGCTGGGTATTTTGGTGAAGACATCTGTAAATTGAAAAACATTGGTAAAAAAAAAATAAACAGTAAATATCCGTCATGATTTTTTAAACCAAAATACAATTCCATGAAATCAAGTGATGTTCTCATATTGGTGCAATAAATTTTTCTTACAAACACTTTGATAAAACTTTTAAAAGAAAAGATAAAATTACTATATTAGATGTGCACTCTTAAATCTGCATATGCAAATGACAACCCAGAGAAAGAATTACCGCACAAAATATATGCTTTATGTTATTTATAAATACTCTTAAGCAAACATTTGTTGGTATCAACAACAAAGTGTTGCACATGAGGAACAGTGGCATCACAACTGTACAAAATGGAATGAGTTTATACTCGGTCATTGTTTACAGATGCCGAATGTTGATAGTAATCCCTTAGTTTTCCCTTGTAAGTGTCAAAATGATGATAATTCCTCAATGTACAGGATGGACATATTAACAGGGGTATCATTTCATTACTTTCAAACAGGAGATGTTTTTCCCATTTCACAAATATTAATAAAATTTAGGAAATATCCAATGAAAACTAACCAGTTTTAAGAGTGATTTAGCAAGGGCTGTTTCTCAATTAAGTACAGTGTAAAAACATATTAGATTACTGTCATACATTGTGTTTTATCAATAGCAATTTTTTCTTTTAAGTCATTTTTTTTTTTACAAATTTCAAACACACTTTAGAGTCCCAAAGGAACCAAACATGTCTTAAATCATTCACCTACATGTAGGTCGAAGTGGCCACAACTATAATTCTTGATGGTCTTAATGGATTGACCTTTTGATGTCTGCTTGTCAGTATGACCGTAAAGATGTCATAAATTTCCCATTCCCTTTCTACCTTTCTCATTTCTCCCCTACATTGGTACAATCATGATACTTTCAGCCTCCATTTCTTCATCTCTATCATAAATTGTGTACAAAACTGTCACTCGAATTTCATCTAAGTCAACGTGATTAGTGGGGTCCCCAAAGATTCAACTTAGACGAAGTTGACTGTAACTCTATAACACATCAATTAGCAGCTTTGGTCCCACAATCAACCTGTGTACAAAGTCTTTACATCTCCTCATTGAGTACTGGCGGATAGCAACTCTGTCAACCAACAACCTAAGTCTCGACTATCTTCTCCTGGGTTTTGATCGGAGTACTTCTACTCCTTTCTGTTCCACAAATTTCGGGCATGCTTCCGACGTCAGGTTGGGGCATGAGTGGATCACAAGTTTCTGGAGTTTGGGACAGGATTCAAGCTCATTGAAGACTGCCGTCGTCAGCTTTCGACATCCAGCGATGTTCAGTACTGCAGACACAAGAAACGATGAATATTAAGGTTGAGCTTTAGAAATACAAAGTGGGATTATTGTACAACTACAAATATTTTGACAGACAGTTGTATACAGTTATGACCAATCCACAAAATCAATCATTATCTATGATGATCTTTATATATTTTGTGAAAATTTTCATACATTTTTCATGAATCAAAATGATAGTTGATTACAGACAAATGTCAAAATTCTAAATAGTTCTATGTGTAACATGTAGGTCTTTTACTTAGGTCAGAATTTATATAGAATTTTGCATACAATTTGAAGAAACAGTATCTCAAAAATCTGTGCAGATGATCATAGAACAATATCATGCTCTATTGAACAAATTTATCAAACAGAATCAAGATCTGTTGACATTTGAATTTCCAGCATTCTTTGTAAAATTTTATTAAATAAATAGAATGATGGATAGGAAGTGTTGGTTAAACCATTAGACCTTCCCAGAGGAGACAAAAGAGATACTCTTCGCCCCTTAAAGTAATTCTGTCATTTTTTTTTCTTTGTCTCCGACTTTGAATCTTTCCAATCTATTGTAAATATTGCAATTCATCTTTAATTGTACCCAAATCATACAAATCCGTCTGTAAATATTATAATTTGATTTGGTTTGTTTTAATAAAACACACAATTATAAAAAAAAAAATATCCTCAAATATTAGCTTGGTACACCAAAAAGAGACCTTAACTCAAGTCCTCATATTGGATTTGTATTCTACATTACTTTAAAAATGAAGAAAAGAAGTTTGCAGCAAACAATGTTTTGTTCTTACTTTGTAGACTCATTCTGACTGGAGACTTCTCATCCAGGAGAATTCGGATGCTGGCATCCGTCAGGTTGCCGCAGAAACTGACATCCAGATGCGCCAGGAGAGGAGTATACTGAACGATCTCAGACATGGTAGCATCCGTGATATCGGCACCAGTCAGACATAGGTACTCCAAGTTGCAGAGACGAGAACGCTCATCAAAGTATCCGGGACGATGGTCCCGGGTGGAGACAGGAGGGAGAGAAGGGAGGAGTCGTTGAGGGCACTGACCCACTGGAGGTCAAGTGAGGTCAAGAAAGGGCATACCACGGACGCGAGGTTGGATACGACGGGCCACGTGCTGCCGGTGAGTTTTAGATCGCGCAGATTTGGGACGCGAGGAAGGAGCCATTCGAGTTGTTTGGCCGTGATGTTGGTCCAGGACAGGTCCAATGACGTGGGTTGACGACGCACGATGCCGCACAGGGCCGACTTGGAGACCGGGGTGACGCGGGCGAGGCTGATGCGTCTCCATAGCGACGGATGTATACACCACTGATTCCAAGTCCTACAGACTGCCATGCATTCGCACAACGAATTGACGTCAAGGAATTGGAAGATATTCATCCACACATCGCGATTCAGTGGGTGCTCACAGTCGTCTTGGGTCAGAACAAATTCGGGCAGAGGGTTGGCTGGTGCCGGTCGAACCACGAACTTGGGCGATGCGCAAGGCGGGACCTTCTCCATCAAGATGGGCCCTGGTTCCACCTCTGCTTCCAATTTGGGTGGTCGTGCGATGGAGTGCTGCTTGGTACCGTGCCATGGGCGCCAACGAAGCCCACCTCGAGCTTTACGCGACGACTGCATACGATATTTTGCCTTCAGCACCTTCTGCTTCATGTAGAGTTGTTGTGCGTTGGCCGGTTTGTGATGCAGCCTGGTCCGTAGTCGGCCTTGGTATATTGACGTCACCGGTACTCCCATTCCCTGTGCAAGAGGGAACAACCACATGATGGCCAGTCAGTTTGAGAGTTTCGTTAAATATCAACAATTCACAAAATGTCACATCATTGTGCATCCCGTTTCAGTTCTCTAGTAAGTTTCATCATGATTACTCCTCATAATGACTATATCTCTTAATATAAGGAGTGGGCATCATTGTCTTTCTGTTGCATGGTTCCAAACCTAGTCCAGGGCCTAGTTCCTGGTCTAAAACTTGTATGCATCTTCGCTTCATTCAGAATCTTCCTTTTCTCTCCTTCCAAAATTCCAGGGTTGTTCACTGTTCCTAATATCCAAATCTATAAGCCTGTTACAAATAATACATTTCAATACTTGGAATCCAACTTGCATACATTAGTCCTTGCTATGTCAGGCAAGCCTTGGGCAAGCTCTCAAGTTGTTAGGGCAAACTTTGTTTGATAGGTATGCATAAAATTTTAATGTATTTGTAACTGGTCTATTGCATGCAAAAGGTGAAATAGGTGTGAAAAGAAACAAAAATTAATACAACCAATCTATTGCATGATTTGATATTTCAGAAAAGCTTTTATTTCTGAATAAAACATCGAACAGTTTTGATATTGCAGAAAGTGAAAACTTACATGAAACGTGAAATTTGACATACACCCTCAAAGAACCATCATTATGCTCCAAAACAAAGTGATGAGTGCAAACCATATAATTGCATACCATACTTTCATGTAAACCTTGTCACAATTAAGTTTTCAAGCATTACTGCCCTTTCATTATATGTAGTAAACCATTGACATATTTACACCTTTCGAAACCCTTTGAATTCAAAATAAAATGCTTGTTTCATACAAAGAAATGCAAAAGGATATGTACAGAATTACACACACAATTGAAATATATGCTTATGAATTATATTTACATTTTACAAGTTGTTATATAATTATGCAGATCTCTGCAAATAACCTTTTCTTAAATTCTAACATGACAGTGCAAAAATTGGCAAATTATAATCACCAACTCTTTAATGGTATCATCATATGTAGAACATTTCTGATGGAAAAATCAAAATAATATTGGAATTGTTCAAAGAAAATTAAAGAATACCTGTTGATTTATATGTATAGTTCCAGAAAAAAACAAAGATGACTTTTTGTTGACATAAACCAAGCTACCAAGATGCAAAATTAACATTATCAATAAATCAACACTAAAACAGAAAAATAAGTCATTTTGCTGCCTTTGGGAATTTACAAAGTTGTTCCAAAACATGAAAAATTAATTACTTACAATTTTGTTTGAAACATTCTTTTAAATTTTGTGTTGTATACCTTCTCTGCTCCACCAGTTTCACAACGTAAAATTCAACACATATCTGATAAAATAACTAATAACCATCATTTTTTCTGAGTTAAACAATTGCTTCTTAAGTCCCTGAGGTAATAAATCAAAGAAGATTAAGCTCTACATTATTGGAGGAACTCTTACATAACTGACCTCTTTGTTAATATACAGTTAAGCCTGAAATAATTAATCATACCCTATGAAAACTCTGTTTGCTTGCTCATCTCTCGTACACATACATTAAAAGGTGTACAGATTAAAATTTGCAGTTTGTTTTGTTTTGTTTGTATGCTTTTTCAGATTGTATATAAAAACTAAACACTCATTCAGTAATGCCAACTTTATGCCAATCCATCCTTCAGATTTTCAAAGGATGTGAGTGATTTCAGGCTTTCAATACATATTTTCACACACTTTCTGTTAAACTTTAACAAGTTCAATTGATTTTTCCTTTTCTTTTCATTTACTGGCAAATATTTCATGGAGAACACGATCTTCAAATCAGATTGCTCGGATCAGCTTCTTTTATAGCCCGTTTCCTCTCTACCAGTTCAATC
>JZLH01S0622554.1:34375-50060 GCA_001188425.1 Eucidaris tribuloides | reverse complement strand
GATAATATGATCATGGTGGGATACTCAAGGGTAATTGGGGTCTAAATAACGGTCCGTGCAGGGTCAGGTGTTGCTGTGTGGAACATCTAGAATTGTTCAAGTTGCAACATAGCGGATAGTACATATTGAGCGAGCGCAAATTTGAAGATCAGACACACCCACTGACACTGATGCAAGAAACTAATACACCAGGTCACAAGTGATCACTAAGGCAAGGTATTTATCTGAGTCAAAATCTTAAAGTCAATTGTAGCAATAAGAAGTGCTAGGACACACCTACCTTGGTCCAGAAAAAGCCACCCTGACCGAAGCAGAACAATGCCCATCCAAAGTGCATGCAGGAGTCATTCAGGGGTCACTAAAGGTCAATGTCACTAGACATGTCTAGACCACCTATACTTGTCGCGAATGAACCACTGACTAGCAGAACAATGCCCAGGTCAAAGGTCCATGCAGGCGTCAATTCAGAGGGTCAATCTAGGTCACTTCCATCGGGATGTCCAAGGACCACCAAACTGCCCAGAGGAACCACTGCCCAGAACGCAAAAACAATTTCGAGTCCAAGGTAGTTACTGAACAAATTTACATTGCTCCTAGTTTATGGCTTAGCCCCCCCACCCAGCCATTTTGCTGAAAACCGGCAATTAAAGGTGCATGCCTCATTTTTGACCATTACAACAGCGAACTTGTGGTTCGAAAACCAACTTCGTATAGATATCATTCTAAAGCAATAACATGATATTTTCAATGTAAATATTTTCTCTTTAAGTATTGATGCGCAATGCCTAATATGTGTAAATACCCAGTTATGTATGTTCCGTTCCCTCTTAATGATAAGACTCACCTAACCCAGAAATTGGCGGAAGGGGGCCTTTAAGCCCCCCCCCCCCTACTGAAACGCGCGATAATTTTTACGCATAATCGCTCGGCCGCCATTTCATGAATTTTTTTCTGATTTTTGTGGCAACATTGATACAAATTTGGTAACTAACCCCCAATGGCCGCGGGGTTGCGGAGTTACGTAACATTCTCGTATCACATGTCACGTAAGAAATCGAAATTAGTATTCATAAGTGTGTAAAGTATATGGTATTTGAATGAATGTTATAGACATTGTTTTCTAACTACATTTTTATTTGTTTCTTTCTATATAATGTCACTTGCGAATTCAAGAAGCAGTTCTAGGATATGAAAATAATGAAACACATTACATAAAAAATAAAGAAATACATAAGAAATGCAAAATAAAGAAATACATGCGGAATACTTATTTGCATATTTAGTAATTACTAATTTGCATAAGCATATCTAATAATTCAAGCATGAAACAACACAATTCCATTCTTACAGCTGAAAACCTTGAAACAGGAATTTATGGACCACAATAGGCACCAAAATATGAAAAATTCAATTTTTGATAAAAATGTGCATATTTGCATAATTAATTATTGATATATTAAAAAATACAATGAATATCAGTATTTTGACTATGTTTTGTTGTAGAGGACATGACAAAGGACATGTGTGCCAAATTTGGTTGCGATCGGGCGACCAACAGCCGAGATTTTAGGGGGGCCCAAAAGGCCCCCTCCCCCCCAGTTTTTCCAGCCTCCAAAATAGCCCAGTCTTTTTAGGGTTAAGAATTAAACTATATCAGGCTGGATTTCACATACCACTGTTGGTCTCTCAATGGTGTCTGCCAATCTGGTGTGACTGAACTCTAAACTGATGACGTTATACAACTCCTTTCGGTCCGGGCTTTCATAGTACTTGGCAAACTGAGCCATTGACATTTCAATGCCCTTCTGTGTGTTCACATCCATGACATCAACAACCCGACGACTCCCTACAAAATGAACAGACTTGATGAATTAATATTCTGATCAACTGTGAAAGTGCTGTTTTACCAATAAGATTTGTTAAAATCAAATTAGTTTTCATTTATAAAATACTGCAAATATTCGTAAATTATGCATCGATGGAGAGGTACTGTGTCAAAGCCACAAGAGAAAGATAGTGCAGGAGGCTTTTCAGGCATCCTTTTAACAACTAAGTCAGTTTAATGAACGAATCGGAATGGTTTGCATAGAGAATTTACAATGCTTGCAGGTTTGTTGTCCATCTCTGTATTATCAAATTAATGACAAAGTAGATCAAATGCTTGATCTTTTATTTATTTTTTCTTCGTAGTTATTGTGAAAAACATTTGTGCACCCTTTCCATCATTTGTTTCAATACAGGGAATTAATATTCCATTACACCTGACTATGGGCATTAAACATTTGCTTCAACAACTTATTTCAACTCGTATCAACCGAGACAATCTAAAAATATACTAATAATCTTATTTGATTTCCTATTAAGTACGCTTTGTTTGAATTGGCTAAATTTCTGTCATTACATTCTATCAGATATCTATTGCAGCAATTCATTTTTTTTTGTTCACTATTTCTTACATTCTTTTCACTTACCTACAAACTGCTTGACATCATTCACTGTAAAGTCACTGCTGGGCACCCTGAATAAAATATATACACAGTAATTACAATACTGCTGAAAGTGAAGAAAATCTGAAGAGGACCCTCACATTTCTGAAACTGTGCTATCACCAAAAGGACCAAGGATCCTTGATTAAATTACAGCATTTTTCAAGCGACATTTAACCCTCAAGGTACTATTGCAAAAAAATTAATAGCAGATCTCTGTATGTGATATTCTACATGATAGGTAACTTCTGAATGTAACTTGGTGGCAAATGTTACCAAAGTATACTAGAAATCCCCTTCCTAACTTTTCATATGGTAAAACTACTTTAAGAATGATAGTTAATACTGTATGAATTATAAACCCGCTTAGGACTCATTATAAATATATGTACTTGTACTGAGGTCTATGGTAGTACATGTAATGTGTATTGTGAAAAAATCAAACCATCTTTAATGGGTAAAGTTCAGACCTCTAGAGAAGCACAACATATTTCAAAAAAAAATTATGAAAAAAATTCTAGAATTTAATTTTTACATGTCTCCGCATATTATGATTTGGTAAATCAGACACCAGGTGGTACATTCTGATAAATTACATTTTAGGGGCAAATGTCATAGCTAATATAGAATTAAATGTCATCCCATTGCATGTAAGCTAAATACCATGACTTTTAAATGTCAAACCATATAACACCATTCCATTAATTTGCCGAGTTTTATCACCTAAATCATCCATGAGTAAAGTCACTCCTTTTAGACTCGTATCTAGCAAGGTTTCATTGATGAATTAAAAACTGTAACAAATTTTAACATGAGTGAACTTTCAAGCACAAAACATATATACTCTATAGAAGTAAGTTTGGCATAGTATGAAGATCAAATCAATACTGTATTCCAAATGACTTTACCTGATGCCTAATCCAGATGAGTCTTTGAATATCAGTGGTGTGTCAAATCCATGTTCCTGAAGCCACTTGAGAGTGAAGTCTGTTCAGTGTTGAGAGAAATGCATTCAAAATTATTTAACCTAAATATCCAACATTTCTTGTACTGATAAAATAAAAAATAAACAAGAATAAAATGGAGGAATATTAACAGAGATCCACTCAATATCATATCCAAGATTTCTTGCATCAATGAAAACACAAACTCCTCCGGCAGAAGAGGAAGAAGAATTACAATAAAATAACAAAATATTATTTACACATATAACTCGAATTATTGTAACACTGAATTCTAACAATGGGTAGTAGTAGGTACAATTAGTAGTAGCAGTAGGATTAGTACTGTGGTAGTTGTAGAAGTACATAGAAGTTGTTGATTTACACATGTAGAAGTACTTTAGTAACAGAAATGGTACATGTAGTTGTAGTTGATGTAGTAGTCAGGTGGCAGTAACAGTCAAGAAGCAGTAGTAATAGTAGTAATAGTACTGTAGTAGTAGTGGTAGTAGTAGTAGCAGAAGTAGTAGTAGTAGCAATGGTGGCAGTGGTGGTGGTAGAAGTAGTAACAACAAAATCTAATATTTCTTTCTCCTAGTCTTGGTTCCATAGCATGTGAATTTTTCTTCCTCCAAATAAACTCACTGCAAGTGCAAAGCACCCGTGGCCTGTCATTTGCAGGAAGAAAGTAAATCAAGACACTAGTCTTTGTCAAAGGGTTGATTGACGATAGTAGCTTCCTTATCAATAGACATACCTGCCAACCAGTACGGATTTTTCCAGGGCAGTTCTGTCTTATTAAGGTTACTAGGCGGTGCGTTCAACAACAAAAACATAGATTACAGTAAGAATAGAACATGAATGTCCAAAATAAATTAAACCAAATGCCTTGGTTACTACAGTGATTTTAATACAATGCCAATTAATTGTAATGGAAATGACGTGTTTTCATTCACTGGTGAGTGACGGAACAAAAGGTTTGTTTTATTCATGCTTTTTCTCATCAGAAATTATTTGGTTCAGCTGTTTCAAATATTTTTCTTATTCGCACTCTAATCTCATTTCTTTTATTATGTAATCTTTTTATTGTTTACCGTACCGCCTAATAACTGTAATAAGAACACAACTGCCCGGAAAAATCCGTATTGCTTGGCAGGTATGAATATAGTACAAGTTACCCATTTGGAATCAGGACTAACCTTCTCCATTCATGGTCTTCACCATGGGAACGTTGTAACGGTCTCCAGTGAGTTTGTCATCCAGGGTGAATGTCCTCTTGCCTTCAATCTCATCATCCTGGTGCTCCCCTTCATCATAGTGACGACGTGCCTTATGGCGCTGCATGGAGAACAAATGAAAATACCTCATCATACAGGAGAATTTCTTTAAGTTTAAAGTAGAGATTATGACACTGATTTCCCTATTACATGTACACATCCCTTTAACAAATACAATATCAGTAAATACATGTAGACTACTAAATAAACAAATTAAATGAATAAATGAATAGACTAAAAAAACAATAAACTAAAAAAAATCTTAATTCATAATAATAATCAAAATAATGATAACAATGATAATAATAATAATAATAATAATAATAATAATAATAATAATAGTAAATATTAATTTGATATGAAGGCATAGTAAAAATACAAATATCATTGTTATCATAAAACAATATTATCAGTTATGTTTTTTTTTTCATTTGCTTAACACAATTTGTTTCAGTTTAATTCAGGATGCAAAAGGTAAAATGTACTCATTCCATAATCAATCTGTTCCTAGTTTTCTAGTAGGAAAATGGTGAATATAATTATGTTTTAATATTTATTATATTAATTATTAAAGCCCAAGTTTAGTTTTGGGGATTTTTTTTATTTGAAAGCTTTATGCCCAAAGGTCATATTTCACCAATAACAGATTCTGAATGTCTTTCCGTTTTTTGTAATTATTAATGAAAAATCTCGGGGTCCCACGACCCCCCCCCCCCCCCCCCCCCGACCGATTTCTCATTAATCAATTGCAAAAAAACGGGGCTTTAATGTGAGCATCATTTCCATGACTATCAAAATGTTTTGTAATTTATATACAGTGTATGATCTAAAATCAGTCGTGCATGTTATCGGCACAAAATATAACAACAAACACAGAAGTGCATTTAAAAGAACATTGACCACTAAAATGGAAAAATATTAAACAGAATTCATCTTAGTTCCAAGAATATATGTTAAGAAAAAATTTAGGGAGATACAATTTTGTAAGATAGCACCCCATGGAAATAATTTGTGTCAATAACACTGAGTTTGATTTGACAGACATGACATATAACATTGTAATTATTCTGCTATATTTGGACAGTAAAAATGATCAATTTCTTTACCCATGCAAATCCACAACACATACACAAGCTACATGTAGTCTAGACATTTTATTTACAATTAGAATTGCAAGTGATTTGGAGGTATTACTCACTGACCATACTGTTAATTCAAGGAGGTACTTGGTTAACTTGTATCTACAAGAAAATACTTCACCCATTCACACACCCATCAAATTGGCAACAAAGCCTATTCAGGTTCAAACAAAGGTCATTCACTCACTGTACCATGTCCATGCAGCACATGCTCCAAGCATGCAGGCACTATGCACAGCCAACATGCACCTGCCTGTACTGTGCTGTGTGTGGCTATTGTCAAGAGCACTGTGTAGCATCTCCAACACTAGCGCAGTCACACAGTAACTGTCAAACCACTTCCATGAAAATTGTCATACTGCTGCACAATTATCTATCCATTCATGACCTCAAGTCAAGGTAAGTAAGGCACACATTGCAGAAGTTTTCTGATAACAGGTGCTACAGAAAAAAAAACTGGTAAATATTAACTGCTTTAGACTCTATGGAGTCAAGTTCTGCTGCACTGTGTACTCTGGTTGCATTGTCCATGTTGCGTGCACTGTTCTTTGTTTGATTGTGCATAGGCTACACACTACACAGTGTGCATTCTTCCAAAAGACTAATCAATCTTAAAATCCTCATTAAATTGAATAAGAACAATTTTGTGTTCATGAACATTGCCATAAAGCAAAAGTTATGTATCAACTTATAACCAAGCATTCATGTGTGTACGTATAACTGATTGTTTGGCATTTGCCAGTATTCTTGTAAGCTGTTTATGCCCAAGGTCGAATAACAAATTTCCATTTAAATGGGCCTAATAAATAATTCAATATCATCAATCCGGAGAGCTGAAATAAACAAGGTGTCACAAACCACGATCTCGCCGATTTACGCCATCAATAAACAAGCATAGACCTTTTGAACCCCAGAGACGCTTGACTCTCCACTCCTCATCAACAAACATAAGGTATTTCCCACGATTGATCCAGTTTGAAGACAAAATTGATGCAGAAATACACTTACTTTAACCTTGTGACTGTAAAGTACACCGTTGACCTCATCATCGCTCTACAACCCATCCATGCGTATTACCTCAATGGATCATTGTACTAATGTGAATTACAATTGATGAGAAATAAAAAGAAATGTAAGGAGCACGCCCAAAGCATTAGAGCCTTATGACCCCTAGACGACTTTGACCTGTAAAACATCCTCATCCAACACACATGTGATACCTTAAGGATCATTTGACCAATGTAGAACCCAATAGCACAACAGAGTAATGAGACCAAGTAAATATAACTCATATCATGAATCCTTTTGATCCCCTAATGACTTTGACCCCAAATCATCCTCATCAACACATGTGGTATTACCCAAAGACAGTTTGATACAAGTGTGAACAAAATGAATGCACAAAAAAGGAAAGAGCGATAAGTAACAAATACTTTAAGAACAGTACATCCTATCACAATTGGACCCTAATGACCCCAGATGACCTGCATACGCTTGACAGCCCAATTACCAGCTATGCCCATCCTCACTGATCATTGTTACCTCAATTTGTTTTGAATTGAAGCAACACTTTCAATTTACAGTCATATAACGAAACTTAACCCAAAATGAGCGCACATACTAACATACTACATACACATACACAAACAGAAAAAGGAACCATAGCTGCTCCTGAACCACGTCAGCGAGACACAAAACGAATAACTTCTGAAACAAAATAACTGAATTCTGTAAATACAGAAAACTTGCATCGCTCATCAATAATATACTGTAACAGATGTTACCTCGCATCTTTTACATTAAAAGACCAAAATAGGCTGTGGGCAACCAAGTCAGTCAATCAATCCCACTCCGACAATTAATCAGATTAACCAGGATATCACTCAAACAGCAACCGACAGAGATATATAATCATGCACCACACGACTGAAAAGAATTATCAGAAGCATATCACGTAAATTGTTTGTCAGGAAGTGAAAAGACCATGATATTTCAGAATCTCCACAGAACATGGTGACAATACATGTAACAGTAACTTTGTTCCGAATCCAGATGCACAAAGATCCCAGTGAATTTCCAGAGAAATGCATACAGAAAAATACGTAAACCATAATCAATACTCATGGAAAATTTATTCACTCACTGGAGATGAAAAGACACAAGATAAGCAGCCAAACTGAAAATGGAAATCCTTGAAAACAAAAAGTAAACAGATCACAATAAAAACATGTTTTCTATTCTTAAGTGCAAGTGCTGCACAGAAACAGACAACACAACAAAGAGAGTTCCTGACCGCGACATGTAGAAATCCGAAACTTAATTTGGCACTACATAATACAGCACATACTCAATATCATCGTTACTCCGTGGTGCACAGAAACACCATATTATTTGTTCTTTGAATTGAGTCCATAGTACTTCCTCTTTCACAATAACATAACACCATGTACGCTTATATCTAACAACATTAATTTCATTCAGTCAATAAATGAAATATGACACGTGAACACAGGTGCCATAACCTGCCCATTAACTTGCTCGAATCAACAACAAATTTCTCTTCTCAAATTGGGGATAGGGTCAATCAGTGTGCAGAAAGAAATATACATACAGTAGCCTTAAGAGTTAAATAATCAGCTGCAGTACATACACTGTTGGTCCTCAAGGATCTGCAATCTGGTGTGACGAACTCTAAAACTGATGACTTAACAACTCCTTCGATCCGGACTTTCATAGTAATGTGGCAAACTGAGCCATTGACACTCAATTGCCTTCCTGTGGATCACTCCATGACAATCCCGACAACCCGACCGACTCCCAACAAATCAGGGAAAAAAATACAATTTCTTTTCGGGGGCTACGTTTCACGCGTTCAGTTGCTTCCAGATATCTTGAGTGACCCTATGATCATTTCGGGGCCTTTTACACATCTGTGGCTCTTTTCGCACATTATCGGGGCAAATCGCCCGCACCCCGTTACTTTTCCCTGCTTACAAATAAAGACTTGGATAACAATATTCGATCAACTGGAAAAGCTGTTAACAATAAGATGTTAAAAACAATATTTCATGTATGAAAACGCAAATATCGAAAGAAGCATCGATGGGATGAGGTACGTCAAAGCCACAGAGAAAGCATATTGCCAGAGGCTTTTCAGGCAACCCTTTTAACAACTAGACGTCAGTTTAAGAACGAACGAAGTTTTGCACAGAGAATTACAATCGCAGTTGTGCATCCCTGTATATCAAATAAGACAAGTAGATCAATTATCTTGATCTTTCATTTTCTGTATAGTGAAAAACATTTGGCACCTTCCATCGATTTGTTTCAATACAGCATTAATATGCCATACAACCTGACTATGCATTAAACATCGCTTCAACAACATTTTCAACCGCACAACAAGACAACTAAAAAGAAAAAATAAAATCAATAAAATCTCATTTATTTCCTATACTACCTTGTTTGAAGCTAAATTTCGTCATACAATCTATCAGATATCTATAGCAGCAATTCATTTTTTTATTTGTCACTATTTCTTACATCTTTCACTACCCTACAAACCTCTGACATCATTCACTAAAGTCACTGCTGCACCCGAATAAAAATATAACAGTAATACAATACTCGTCAGAAAGTAAAAAATCTAAAGAGTGCCCTCACTCGAAACTGTGCTATCACCCAAAGACCAAGGCCTGGAGAAATTACACGGCATTCAAAAGCGACATTAAAAGTGATAGGCTAACAGGTGAGCCTTCACTTTAAAAATTGTCAAACTTGACTATCCTGAGCTACAGTAGGTCAAAGGACAAATAAACACCCAAAGACAAAATGAAAGTTACATACACTGCATGCAAGGTTATACATCAAATAAAGCCATCAAAACTGCGGGCGAGTATATCCGAGTGTACACACAGAAGTCTATGGAAAATGGCAAGGAATCTGTCAACTTACATTCACATTTCTAAAAGCAACCTAAAAATCATTTAAATCAATTTTCACGGCTCATTTTTAAACGCTCATCAAAGACACGTAGCATGAGAATCATGAAGCTTCACAATGTTTAACTGTGGTAATTACTCAATAACTTTAACCCACAAGGTACATATCAGAAAAAATAATAGCAATCTCGTATGATAATCACAGATAGTGAACTATCTACTGTAACTGGCAATAGTACCAAATAACAGTAATCCCCTTCTAACTTTTCATATGGAAAACTAACTAAGAATGAAGTAATAATCATATCCCTCATTGTATAGTTCTTGAATCTGGTTGAGTAAAAAGTATTCTACATTGATAAAAATAAACACACTATCCGTGAGTCCTGGGAGACAATGTCTCAAAAATACATAGCGTATTAGTCTCGAGAGACAAAGTAAAGTACATTTGACCTCGGACAGCGGATCGCGATTTGACTATTCAAAAGCCGTCTGAAACCGTGTGTCAAACCATGTACCGTACGCAATTTTTTCTGTTGTGGTGAAAAACATACCAGCGTGCTACGCCCGTATGAAGTTGCAAAGAGTTAAGATAACACGGGTAAGTTCGCAAATTGGTTAGATATAATTAACAATAGAAGAGTGATTAAATTAGGTTTATAGTTTTGAAACAGGGGTATCCACAACTAATAATAGCTAAGAATTGTATCCCATCCTACCGCAAGTAAAAATACGTGCACCTGCCAGTCGCGCGACACTACACTAACTCGAAGGTACCGAAGTACATTCAGTCCCTTTTAAATTGTTAATTTCCCCTGTAATTCGATGACCGATATAAACACAAATAACTTATCCGATAGCTACGTGAAAATGACCCCGTCTGTTACATTGACGTTACATTTCCCTCGCGCCGCACACCGCTCGTGGACAAAAGACAGTCCACCGTAACGCTGCCTCGCATAGTTCAACCAAGACTGCCTACAGTAATATTGAACTGATAAAATAAACCCGTAGGAACCCATATAAATAAATGCACTGAGGTCTATGTAGTAAAATGTATGGAAACAATCAAACCATCTTAAATGGTATAGTCAGACTCTAGAGAAGCACAAACATACTAAAAAAATGAAAAAAATCTAGAATAATTAAACATGTCTCCGCAATTAGACGTAAATAACACCCAGGCGGGGTTTTTGGCATCTGAAATTACATTTAGCGCACAATATCATAGCAATATAGAATAAATGCCATCCATGCATGTAAGCTAAATACCATGAACTTAAATGTCAAAATCAATAACACGCATTCCATAATTCAGAGTTTATCACCTAAAATCATCCCATGATAAAGTCAATCTCCTTTAGGACTCGATCTAGCAATCACTGAAGAATTAAAAACGTAACAAATTTAACATGATGAACTTTCAAGCACAAAACCAATAACTCTATCAGAATTAATTGGCATAGTAATAAGATCAAACAAATACTGTAGCCAAAGACTTTACCGATGCCTAATCCAATATCTTTGAATATCAGTGTGTTCAAATCCAGTTCCGAATGCCACTTGAATGAAGTCGTTCAGTGTGAAAAAGCATCAAAATAATTTAACTAAATATCCAAACATCTCTGTACTGATAATATAACAAAAAGAAACCAAGAATAAAAAAGAAAGAAAAGGAAACAGAGATCCCATCAAATAATCCAAGATGTGCATCATGAAAACACAAAACCCTCCAGCAAGAAAGAGAAAATACAAATAAAAAACAAATTAATACACCAATATAACCTAATATGTACACGAAGTTCTAAAGGTAGTAAGACAAATAAGCATAGAATACTGTTTTTGAGAAGAACATAGAAAGGGATATACAGAGTCAAAGCTAGTAACAAAAGAAGTGTCTTGATGTAGAGTCAGTGTAGTAACCAAACAGAAAGAGTAGTAGAGAGAATAGACGTAGTATAGAGACAGGATTTCGTTCAAAAAAGGTCTTTCGTCTTGAAAACCTGTAATCATTCACTGTGATCTAAAAATGAAACCGCTTGTCATAGAAAATGAAACAAGCAAAAAACAGAATACCGTGCAAATAAATTCCATAAATTCACAAAAAGTAAAACCAAACGATTCGTGATGACCGGAAACGGGAAAACACTGTCCTAGAAAGGGAGTATAGCAGAAAGTAGTATATAGAAGTAGCCAAAGGCAGTGGGTGGTAAATATAAACAACAAAGCCCGGGGGGCAACCTCACTACTGAGCTCGCAAACCTCTAGACCCAAAGAAAAAACATTATTATACATATAGTTTGCCCTGACCCGAATCCATAAGCACAAACGACCAATGAACCAGTGGAACTTGCATCCCCTCGCACAAAGCGATTCCAAAGTAAATAAACATTAACACCGGTTAAAAAGGCACGCCCTAAGATCAAACATTGACCATTTACTACTATGACCGGACCACCAATTAAACATGAGTCACAACATGTAGCACACCATTCCAATAGCACAAATGGCCAAACCAACAAGAACAGAAACTTCAGAATATCATCATGACTGATTACGCTTGACCTACCAATGTACACCTTGACGCCCCAAATAAACATTGAATCCCTGTATGCACTACCACCGCAACTTGTACAAATGGACGGGTAGAACAGTTACACTTGCCCTTATGGCCCCGCCCCCTGGCCCAGGGCGCCTGGAGTACCATTTTCCAGAACCCTCTATCCCCTCCCCCTCGAGATCATTCCCACCAAGTGGTCTAAATCCATGAGTGAAGGAATACCCAAGGCCCACCCCCGAAATTGCCCCCCTTAGGCCAAATGGCCACCCAGGCCAAGTCATAGAACATTACTTCAGCACATATAAGGTAACACACACAGGCTAAGAAACTATTCGGATCTAGAAAAAATGTTGAAAACAGACTACCACTGTGCCCTAGGGCCCCTGCCCTGCCAGGGGCCAGTGAACAATTGAGGACCCTTAATCTCCACCCCCATATCATCCTTCCAATTTGGACAAAATCCATCTCAGAAGAAAACGAAAAGGTAAAGTTACGCACTACCACGACGAACGACAAACGACAAACGACGAACGCGAACGATGGACGACGACAAAAGCGATCGCAATATAGCCACTTGAACCGTACTTTGGCCCTTAGGGCCCTGCTCCTGGGCCCCCAGGGGGCAGTTATCATTTGAGACCCTTGAATCATCCTACCCTCCTATGGATCATTTCTTCCCAAGTGCCAAATCCAATCATCGCATGAAGAAAACTGAAAAATAAAATTACCACGAAACGACCGCCGACAAACACAAACGTTTACGAACGACGAACGACAAACGACGAAACGATGGATCGACGACGGACAAAGCACGCAATACTCACGAGCTGCTCAGTAGCAACAAAATCTAATTCCAACAGCCGGTTCCATACAGTGAATTTCTCTCCCAAATAAACTCAACGGAAGTGCAAAGCACCCGGCCTGCATTGCAGAAAAAGTAAACAAGACAGCAGCTGTCAAAGGAGTTAATTGCAAGAGCTTCCTTAAACAATATAAACAAGTAATCACCCATCTGAAAGCAGACAACCTCTCCCATCTCATGACTCACCATGGAAACCGTGTAACATCTCCATGATTGCATCCAGGTAAGTCCCTTGCTTCAGATCTCATCATCCTGGCTCCCCTCATCATAGACGACCGTCCTTAGGGCCCGAATGGAGAACAATGAAAATACGCATCATAACAGAGAGTAAAAGAGATAAGACACGATCCCTATTACATGGCACATCCCATAATAAATACAAACAGTAAGTACTAAATAAACAAATAAATGAAAAATAAATAGACTAAAAAACAAACTAAAAAAATAAAAAAAATTCATAAAAAACAAAATAAGAAACAAAAATACTGATGAGAAAAATAATAAAATAAAATAAAATAAAAAATAATAATAAAATAAAAAAAAAATAATAATAAAAAATAATAATAAAAATAAAAGAAAATAAACAGAAATATAATTAAGACTGCATAGTAACACACAAATATCATATATCAAAAACAAATGACAGTTTAGGTTTTCATTCAACCTAAACCTACCGGGGGGGGGGCCCATAACTACTATGTAAGCGAATAATAGCAAACAATTTCCACATACAATATGCAGTAATAATAACTTAAAAAATAAAAAATCAATTTGAAAATTACTAACATCCTGGATTACATCCGCTCATGCCGACAAATTTCGCGAACGATCCCGCATCGGCCGGAGACCTCGGGGGGGGGGGTACCAAAAATAGCCCGGGGGGGGGGGGGCTACCAGAAATAGTCCCGGTTATTTAGTAACACTTAACCCGCAATGTTTAATCAGGATCAAAGGTAAACTACATCCATAACACGTTCCAGTTTCAGTAGGAAAAAGGAATAAAATACTACTTATAAAATAAGAAAGCCCAAGAGTATGATTTTATTGAAAGCTTTTCCCAAAGGTCATATCAACACAATAACAATTCTGAGCTCCGGTGTAATAACAATAAGAAAAATCCAATTGCCAAACCCCCCCCTCCCCCGAGATATTCATTAATAAGTACAAACAACATCGACTGCGCGCATCGATGTATCCCCGCATCCGCACCAATCCAATGCAGAATGAAAAGCTTCCAGCACCAGGTAGCAAGACCAAAATAAAGCTAAGCCTCTGGCCCATACCTTACCAAGTACAGAAAACCAATTAGCATCCAAATGAATCGGACAAAACTCAATTCGGACATGACCTTGTGACCTTGAAATCTTCTGACGGCTTTCAAAACTCCAAAAACGAGTCAGTAAATTGGCCTTAATAAATACTCTGCCCAATACATCAAAATCGACCAGTCAACTCAAGTATCACAGTAAGCGCCCAATCAGACATATTTACGCCCTGTGAGCTGAGCTCCAAAATCGATCATTTATGATGCCGTATAAACAATACTCACCAAAGTACAAATTAAAAATCTGACTGCCATTCCATTAACATGTACGAGCCAAAGCAACAATATTTTAGGCCCGTGACCTTGACCTTTGACTCTTCACCCCAAAATCAATCAGTATTGATGCCTATAATACACTTCACTCAAGTTACATGAAAAACAAACCGCCGTTCTCAAGTACCGGTACACGAGCCCAATCAGACATATATAGGCCGGACCTTTACCTTAGACCTTCAGCTCAAACTAATCAGTTCATGTGCCATAATACATACTCACCTGACCAGCCGATCTCAGTTATACGGGTAAGGACCAAACAGACATATTTAGCCCGGACTTGACTTGACCCTTTCAGGTCCAAATTAAACATTTAATGTGCCCTTATAATCAACTCACTCAAACATACAACTCCACCACACGCTCTACAAGTTACGGTAACAGCCCAATCAGACATATTTAGCCCGTGACCTTACCTTGACCTGAACCCAAATCTCATCATTGGCTGGGCTGGATGGGGGTTCTGTGTGCAGTTTTCAGTTTGTGTCGGTGTTCGCCCGGGGTCGGTCATGTAGCCATAATACATACTTAACCCAAGTACATGAAAAGCAACTAGCCGTTTCAAGTATCGCAGAAGCGAGCACCAAATCAAACATATAGGCCCGTGACTCTTGACCTTGACCTTATCACCTCCAAAATTCCATCATTGTGCCCAAATAACATACTTCAACTCCAAAGTTACATGACAATGTCCGACAGTCCGCATCTGCATAGTCGCGGTAACGAACCGGAAATCTCAGACATATAGGCCGTGACCTTTGACTTTGACCTTCAGCTGCCAAAATCTAATCAGTCATTGGGCTCAAGTAACATACTTGGTCCTAGTTACATCAAAATCCGATCAGGGTCTCATTATCGCGAACAGATCACGTAACGACCGAA
>JZLH01S0622554.1:23936-34350 GCA_001188425.1 Eucidaris tribuloides | reverse complement strand
GACGGACGCACGGACGGACAACCCGAAAACATAATGCCTCCGGCAACTTCGTTGCGGAGGCATAAAAACCGGGGCTTTAATGTGAGCATCATTTCCATGACTATCAAAATGTTTTGTAATTTATATACAGTGTATGATCTAAAATCAGTTGTGTTATTGGCACAAAATATAACAACAAACACAGAATTGCATTTAAGAACATTGACCACTAAAATGGAAAAATATTAAACAGAATTCATCTTAGTTCCAAGAATATATGTCAAGAACAAATTTAGGGAGATAAGACAGCACCCCATGGAAATAATTTGTGTCAATAACACTGAGTTTGATATGATATGACAGGTCTACATGACATATAACATTGTAATTATTCTGCTATATATGAACAGCTAAACTGATCAATTTCTTTATCCACAACACATACGCTAGCTACATGTACATGTAGTCTGGACATTTTATTTACAATTAGAATTGCAAATGATTTGGAATGTATTACTCATTGATCATACTGTTAACTCAAGGCCAGGAGGTACTTGGTTAACTCTGGGTGAGAGAGACACACCTCCGGCTCCCTGGTTAACTTGTGTTTACAAGAAAATACTTCACCCATTCACACACCCATCAAATTGGCAACAAAGCCTATTCAGGTTCAAACAAAGGTCATACACTCACTCACTGTACCATGTCCACACAGCACATGCTCCAAGCATGCAGGCACTATGCACAGCTAACATGCACCTGCCTGTGCTGTGTGGCTATTGTCAAAAGCAGTGTGTAGCATCTCCAACACAAGCAGTCACACAGTAACTGTCAAACCACTTCCATGAAAATTGTCATACTGCTGCACAATTAGCTATCCATTAATGACCTCAAGTCAAGGTAAGTAAGGCACACATTGCAGAAGTTTTCTGATAACAGGTGCTACAGAAAAAAAAACTGGTAAATATTAACTGCTTTAGACTCTAGTCAATTAAGTTCTGCTGCACTGTGTACTCTGGTTGCATTCTCCGTGTTGCGTGCACTGTTCTTTGTTTGATTGTGCATAGGCTACACACTACACAGTGTGCATTCTTCCAGCAGGCAATACATTTGTAATACAGTGCAGTGTGCTTTTTAGTAGGACTGATGTGGTGGTGAATTGTGCACACTCGTTTGTGAAATCAAAGGATAACAAAAACTGTAGGAAATGGTGAATGAAGCTCTATTGTGATGACCCTCAAATTTCATCAGTCTGGTACACTTGCATGTACTCTCATGTACATGTATGTAAAGTAGTGTTCAGATTGACAGCATCATGGAAAGACTGTATGGACCCCACATATGGGAAGACATTCATGATATGATACATGATTTTTCTTTTAATACGACAAAATATCCTTTTTATTTGTTTTGAGCAATTCTGAGACAGCTACAATTTGTAAAATCCATCCTCTCTAGAAATATGTGTAGGGATAATAGGCCCTACAAAACTTTACAAAAAATTTCTACTTAGATCTACATGACTTACTGTCTTTTTTCCATTCCACGGCACTTTCTTTGCCATAAATGCTCACAACAATTTCCATTTGCCTTTATAGAAAGTATAAATACACTCCCTGTCGACCTGTCTGTTGATATAATTTAGTTCAAATCTTCAAAACCCAATTTTGAATAAATTGGCATAAATTGGCATTTAATTTCAGAATTTTGTGTAAAAGTGTGGAAGCCCCCATCAAGCCCTATCAGATAAACCAAACAAAATTGAAATCCACGGTGAAATGTAGAAGTATCATTTTTCATTAATTTTGAATAAGTTGCATAAATTTGTATTATTAATGAATTTCAGAATTCTGTGTAAAAGTTTGGAAGCCCCAACCAAGCCCTATCAGATAAACCAAACAGAATCAAAATACATTGTGAAATATAGGAGAAGTAGCATTGCAAGTGTTTTTAAAGTGTTTTTGAAGAAATTCACATAAATTTTTAATGAATTTCAAAATTCTGTGTAGAAGTTTGGAAGCCCCCACTAAGCCGCATCAGATGAACCAAACAGAATCAAAATCGGTTGTGAAATGTAGAAGTAGTAGCATTGTAAGTGTTTTTAAAGTGTTTTTGAAGAAATTCACATAAATTTACAAAAATAATAAATTTTAGAATTCTGTGTAGAAGTTTGGAATCCCCCACTAAGCCCCATCAGATAAACCAAACAATTGAAATCCATTGTGAAATGTAGAAGTAGCATTTTAAGTGTTTTTAAAATGTTCTTTCAGAAATTTGCATAAATTTACATAATCGATGAATTTCAGTCAGAATATTCTGGGTACAAGTTTGGAAGCCCCACCAAGCCCTATCAGATAAACCAAACAGTAATTATCAAAATCCGTTGTGAAATGTAGAAGTAGCATTTTTTAACATTTCAAGCACACACAGACACACACACACACACACACACACACACATACATGTACATGTACAGAGCCTGCTTCATAGTCCCCTCACGAACTTCCTTCGGCGGGGTCGGAGACAATAAACCAGTTTCACTACCTGTGCTTTTTTACAAAGTACTCGGTATCTTGCTTCTTCTAGAAATGCAGTTTAGCATTAACACACTTTTCTCTTCCTTTTTCTTCTTTTTTGGAATGCACAGGTAGCATTTCAAGCTGAACAACATGCCAGCAAAATCATCAATTGAGAGATGGCATGAATGGAGACAGAGAGTCGTTTTAAACACAGACCAGTACGAAGTGGTGAAGCAAAGGCAGCGTGAGCAGAAGAGAAAGGAACGAGCAAGATTCAAAGTGGAGGCATCAGAAGCTCAGCTACAGGCGAGAAGAGAGTCTGATAGAGAGAGACAGAGGAGGCGGCGAGCTAGGTTACGAGCTGAGAGATTAAAAGCGACAGCGGGAAATGAAAAAGCTGAAAACAACTCAATAGAAGTAAACGGACAAATGCCAAATAAATTTGCAAGTTCATGTAGCTCAGTCAGTACTCATCATAGGTCTACAGATTCAGGGAAGCATAAAACAAAAATAAAGGGAAGTGGAATGCCCATGAAAATAAAAGTGGGCAGTTTGATTCCAAGTAGTAAAGCAGGGCATGCTTCCCTCAGTGCAACTGGTAAATTAAAGCGGTCATGTGGCGTTAATTTCTCTGATATACGTGCAGCTACTGGTACATGTACTTCAGCCAGTAAAAAATCAGGAACAGGGGTTACTGCTGTGAAGAAAAACCCATATTGTGTAATTTTATCAGATGGACTGAAGAAATGCCGTTATGTGTTTCATGGACCAGACACCGGTAAGGAGAAAGCTTTCGTCAGCTCAAGTGGTCAAAATTTCAAACAACAGGGATCTAAATTTCCATCTACACTGGACATGAAAAATCAGAGAACCAACTGCACAGGATCGAGCTACATAGACAATACAATTAATAGTGAAGTAAAACGTTCTTTGGTCCCAATTTCAAATCGAGGAAGTCAACAGGTACCCCCCAAAATGCAGGCGGAAACAGTACTAAAGACCGAGTCTCTTAAAATTGCTGGAAGACGGAAATCAAGAAAGCAAGCAATGCCCATAAAGTATGTTTCTGCATGAATAAGAAACTTATTTTCTAGGATTTAAAAAGGACCGGTAGATGAAAATTGTCACTCAGTTCTAGTATATCAGTTCTGAATGAATCAGACCTTAAAGGCATCATATAAGAATATTTCCATATTCAAAAATGTGAGCTATATGATTCCACATGCTACTAGTGTCTCTGATAAGGTCTAAAAACGAAGCCCTGAAAAAATTGCGGTTCAAAATTATCATTAAGTGACTTCAAAAAAGTAAAAATCATTTAGAGACCATTTCAGTTTTCCCCCATAGACTCCTGTGTTGCAGAATATTCATCAGCCGAGAATAATTAATATACCAATTTTTTATCTGTACATTTTTTTAAAGTGACAGCATTACTGTCTCAACTTTTGTGTTCTAGGGTGTTTATTTGTGCATTCAAACACTGTCAGACATGTCAGCAAAGTTTGACCACTTTTAAACACGTCTACCACAATGTTATATAGTGTCTTAGAGTGAGCTATAGCTTGAATAATTACCTGTACTTGTACAGCATACCATGTGTATCAAAAAAAAGTAAACACTTCGAAAACGCAGCTGTGCACAGAATTGTGTTCTAGTCAATGTTTAATCCCCTCGCAGACCTGTGCTGCAGAAGATCTCAACTGATGTGAACAAGAATTTAATCCTCAGCATGCTCAGAGAAGAGCTTATGTCAATTCTGTGACAAGAAATACTGAACTGAAGCAATGATTTCCATTTCCTGGTCCAACAACAAATGAAAACTTGCAAGGTTTACTTAAATGATGGTATAACTCGGTTGTCAATGACAACTTGTCATATACTATTGACCCATTGGAGATGGTTTGATTTTGATATCATGTAACACATATTCTCCATAGACCCCAACCCGAGCTATCTCGTACTTAGTCTCCAACAGGTTGAATCAACCACATTCACTTATGAGAGCAATGTTTGAGTTGGTTTCTTTGAAAACTTAACATAACAGATTTAGATCCTACATATCTTATTTTGTTTTCAAAATCATCAACACTGCCATATATATACATGTAGCACTAGATGTTACATTGGTCTCCAATGAGTGTTAATCTTGCACTTTTGTGATTTAGACCATTTACTCCACTACAACATATCCTGAACGCCAAAACCAACCTCTTGATTATAGAACTTTACGCTCATCGAAATTCATGTCAGATGTGAACTTTAAGATTGACAGAATCGGCAATTTTAAAGGGACTGAATCGTGGCCATCGACCAGCCTGATGAGAACAAAACTCAGGGCCATCACCCTGTTCGCTAGCCTCGTTTCGAGTTACTGTACTGTATACGCGGTGTAGTGTTTATTTCGTTGCAGTACTCGGCGGAGTGCGATGGACGCGCATGCTAATACGAAAGAGCCCGAATAATCAATTCCGCACGTTTCGGTAAATTTGGTAGATCCTCCACTCAGTTTGCTGCTTCTCATTGGCCGTACTGAATACACGATCTGCCAGTGCGCTGCTGTGTGCATCGAACTGGTTTCGCAACACATCAACACCCACGCGCAACGGAGCTAGCGAACAGGGTGACGGCCCTGAGTTTTGTTCTCATCAGGCCGGTCGATGGCCACGATCCAGTCCCTTTAACTTGAAATGCATTAGCTCTCACTACGATTACCCTGTATTCCTATGTACAGCATGTTTTCATGCAACAATTCACTGCAGATTATCCACTCGGCACACAAATCTTAGAAATCAATAATTCACTTGAATACTGAAGGTCTCATAGAATGTTTTCTAGGAATTGTGTGGTTTGTTGTTGTTGTTTTTGCTTCTTGACTTTGTCAGAGAGATGTAGAATTATGATCAAGTGAATGGTGTTATCTGTTTAATTTATTTGTTCGGCCATCTTGACCAATTTCCATACCAATTTTTGACCAATTTCCAGTGTCTAAAAGGTAACTGCATTACTGTATACATTTTGCAAACTGCATGTTTTCAGAGAAGCTACAATATATATTGAAAAGTACTAGAAACAATGTAAATTGGTACGTCATGTGATAAAGTAAATGAGTATAAGTCAGATGAAGTGCCATTTACAATGTATGGATTAGACTATACTGTAGTATACCACCTGAATGTTCATAAATGTACAGTACACAGACTTTTTAAAAAAATTATAAGCTTTGCTAAACTCTGCACATGTACAATAAAATATCTGAAACCACTTTAAAATCAACACTTAAAAATTGTACTGAATAGATTATTTTCTCACTCAAATTGTGTTTGACCTCCCCTCCCCCACCCCCAACATCCCACTCATGTGTGCAAGCAAGTTTGTGGTGTGCATTGTGTTTCATGTTGTGTGTGTGTGTGTTGTGATGATGTGTGTGTGTGTGTGTGCTGCGCGGTGGGGGGGAGGGGGGGGTGTGTGTGGGGGTGTGTAGGGGTGTGTGTGGTGTGTCGTGTGTGTCTGTGTGTCTGTGTGTCTGTGTGTGTATTTGTATGTGTGTGTGTGTGTGTGTGTGTGTGTGTGTGTGTGTGTGTGTGTGTGTGTGTGTGTGTGTGTGTGTGTGTGTGTGTTGTGCGCCGCGCGTGTGTGTGTGGGTGGGGGGTTGTGTGGGGGTATGTGTGCGGATGTGGGTGTGGGTGTGTGTGTGTGTGTCTGTCTGTCTGTCTGTGTCTGTGTCTGTGTGTGTATTTGTATGTGTTGTATGGTGTTTGGTATTTGTATGTGTGTGTGTGTGTTGTGGTGTGTGTGTGTGTGTGGTGTGAGATGTGTGCTTGTGTGTGTGTGTGTGTGTTTGTGTGTGTGTGTGTGTGTGTGTGTGTGTGTGTGTGTTGTGTGTTTGTGGTGTGTGTGTGTGTGGTGTGTGTGTGTGTGTGTGTGTGTGGGTGTGTGGGTTGTGTGTGTGTGTGTGCGAGCTGTGGGCATGCATGCATTCTTGCATTATGTGTTGTGTGTGATCCTGCTGATTGCTTGTTGAACTCCACTGACCTAGTGCTGACACACTTGTTTGCAGGGTTAAGGTCACCATTTTATGAACACATGATTTCAGAATGGCCTGATTTTAGTTTAGAGTATGTATATGTACTGCACATGTGTGTTGTTTGTTGTGTGTCTGTGTCTGTGTCTGTGTGTATGCTGTGTGTTGTCTGTCTGTCTGTCGTCTGTTGTGGCGTAGTAGAGTATGTGGTGTGTGGTGTGGTGTTGTGTGTGTGTGTGTGTGTGTGTGTGTGTGTGTAGTGTGTGTGTGTGTGTGTGTCATTGTGTGACTGTCAGTGCATTTGTGTTTTCAAAAGGTAACCTTATTTTCAACTAAGGAACACTTAATTTTGGAACAACGTAATTGAGACACAACAAGCACAAAAACGGCAATGAGCAGTTTGGGCATAGCTTTGTGCAGCAAAACATCCAATTGAACAGATGTGATTTAAATTCACATTTCCAAAAATTCAACTATCAGTCATTCTTTAATTTGTTTTGAATAATCAACCCACACATTTCCCCCATACATGTAAGTGTAAAAAGGGGTTGATTTGATTGAATTTGAATTAAAGCCACAGGCTAACATTTACCAAAGTTAAAAGAATGTGTGCTACATAATCCTCCATGCTCCAAGTGTCTTTGACAAGGTCTAAAAATAAAGCCCTGAAAAGATTGTACTTCAAAATGATTATTTAGTGCTTTAAAAAAGTGAAAATCGTAAGTTGACCGGATTCACCTGCTCATTTCCTCCCACAGACTTACCGACGGTGAGTGGATCTACAGTAGGCTATTTTTTTACTCGCCCCGAGTAATAATTGTTCATTCATTCATATCTTGCCAGTGGCAGCTTAAATTTCCAAACTTTTGTATTCTAGGGTGTTAATTTGTCCATTCCAACACTATGATGTACATGTACCGGTAGCTCAGATAGCAAAGTTTGACAATTTTTTAAATTGAAGCTCCACAATGTTAGCCTATCACTTTAAAATCTATTACCCTGGTATTACAAACACTTGAAACACTTAACTTTTCAATAATAAAAATCTAACCTTGCTGCAGTAGGCCTACAATGTACATGTATGTGTGCACTTTTTTTTTTTCACAAATCATACATATCTACAATTACTTGATTACTGATTAAAGGAAGAAGGCGCCAGCAACTAACAGGCATAAGTTAAGAAAATAATTGAGTTCTTGCCAACCAATCAGATTGCACGTGCACTGCAGGGAGCCAACTAGTCTGCAGGCACAGACTTTATTTTGGCACTACAATTTCACAGCGCCTTGAGCCAAGACTAATCTTGTTGACTAGGGCACCGAGCAGCTATAACACAGGGCCTATGTAAGAACTAGTCTGCAGCACAGATTGTTCAGACCCTGATTTGCGTAGCACGACGGACAAGGGTTTATGCCTGTAAACTAGGAGCTAACCATGCGTGACCAATGCATGCCACGCAATGTGTGTTAGCCGCACCGTGGAAATGTACGGTATGCACTTGTTTGAATGCATAAGCCTCCTCCTCCCATCCTATAGCTGTTTCCTGCGAAGTTTTGTCTTAAGGGTAAAACTTACAGAAGGACGTAAAATAAACACAAATTTTAACTAATTTACATGTATAGGGCCTTATGAGGTGAGTATCAACAGTACCCTATCATAATTTTCACTCAATACTCACAAATGTCATTTTTTATTCTTAAACTTATGTCCTTGTTAGTGCTGGCGCCTTTCTATTTTAATATAATGTTACTACTTTGTCAAAATACAACAAATAGGTTAGCATTGGTTTTTCAGGAACAGGACACTGCATACAATTACATGTACACAGACATGTACAGCAGTTGTACATAAAACTGTACTGGTTGTAGGCCATACATGTCATGTTGTACAGTAATAAAACTACCTGATATGCTTCAACTTGAATTCAATCAGTATGCATCAGATATGTTTACCGTGTCACGTGTGTCAGTAAATTCTCATTATCACCTGGTCCTATGTGTGAGATGGCTGGATATAAACACAATCTCAGAAGCCATTTACTGCCTCAAAATTTAAAGCGGAAAGCCCAAAGTATACATGTAGTTTTGGTCGCATTCAGAGCAAATTTGGTCAATCTACGTTTGTCACAAAGTATTATTTGTTTACCCTAGACATCAGAAAACAACACTCTCTCTTCCTCAGGAAAATTAAATAACATCTACTAAAATGGTTATATGTGACAAATCATTGATGTTTAAAGGAGTAGCATCTAGGCGTGTATGTACATTTAACCTACCTTGGGAAATCTCGTGGGGACTCCCCCCCCCCCCCCCCCCCCCCCCCCCCCCCCCACCCACCCGCCCCCACCCCCCGCCCCCGCTTCGCCCCCCCCCCCGCCCCACCCTCCCCCCCTCCCCACGAGATTTGACATTATTGAAGTAATTTTTCAAAAAAGGGAGTTTCAAGCCGAGCAATTAGCGGTATTAATAGGTCATGTATAGGTGGTATCTTAAAACACATATAGTTGCAAAGAATTTCTTATTTACCATTTTACAAAACTATACTTGCGCTTTAAAAGCGTTAGTGACCATGATTGGGAACACCTTGAAAATGCCTAAAGAAACCAACATGAATTTTAAATATTATACCAACTATACACAGCTGCGAGTGGATCTCCAGCTGGATAGTATTTGTCTCTAGTTTGTTTACTTCAGGAGAATCAAGCATGAAACATACCAGTATTTCAATTTTATTGGACACGATAAAATAGGACCCACAGAGAGCCACACAGCATGGTTTTTGCCATGCCACGAGGGATATTGATCTTAGTAATTTTAGATAAGTCAACGCCCAAGTTTGACTACAAGATTATATAACAGGGAGAATCATGCATAGTTTACTTGATTCTAGAGTATGTTTCCAGCCCAAGTTGAAAGACTACCCCAATCATGTCATTTACTTTAAAGGTTATTGCTAAGCATTTTACCACAGTTTTAAAAATGTTAAGCTACAAATGTATGTACGTGATTCCCATGCTACCATTGTCTGATAAGGTCTAAAAATGACACCCTGAAAAAATTGTATTTCAAAATGATTATTTTAGTGCTTTAAAAAAGTAAAAATCGTAAGTTGATTGGATTTCACCTGCCCATTTTCTTCCATAGACCTTACTGTGTGTACACCTACGCTATTTAAAGTCGCCCCGAGTTTTAATTGTTTATTCATGCATAACTTGCCATTGGCAGTGTAACTTTTCCAAACTTTTTTATTCTAGGGTGTTCATTTGTCCATATGAACAACTCTATGTAGTTCAGATATTCAAATTGACAATTTTTTAATTGAAGTCCATAATTGTTAGCCTATCACTTTAACATTTACATAATTTCACATTTTTTACACAGTATGAAACAGTAGGCCCTCTATATTTAATTTATTTTAAATCTTTTTATATTTTCATTAATTTTTAATAACACATTTTTGTGCTAATCAAGACCTACCCATTGTCATCATTCAGATATTGCCTGTGCTGTGCGTTAGTGGTTTGGCCAAGCCCAAGCCCAAGGGGCTGAACATGCCATAGCCTACATGTACTATGTAGGTCTGCCACATATTCAAGTTTACTGTTTAATATCAGTAACAGATGTGAATGTAATGTATATCAACTGTCTGGACCCTCTATGCAGTCAAGAAGTTACATCTCACAACCCTTTCTTCCGAAAGATGAAAGGGCAAAAAAAGTATTTGAGTATGTCCTTTGTTTGCTAAACACACAACCACACATACACACACGTGAATCTCTGACCAATTGATAATTGAGCATAAACATGGCGAACACTCTTATGAATACATTTAACAATCTTCCCATGTCACGTTTTCGTTGTCAATTCTTTATCAACCAAAAAACTGCTGCATCTAG